>JACJUY010004247.1:53687-74184 GCA_014220935.1 Platorchestia sp. MABIK | reverse complement strand
TACACTTTGAACTCCATTCTCGAACCTGAATTTCTTCTGTCCTAGTGACCTTGTGTTAATAAACAGCGAGCCATCTAATTATATCGTTTTTGGCACATGTCAACTTTTACAGTTATAAATTTGTCCTAGTTCAGCTAATACGATGCTTTATTCAAGTTATGAATAGCTAGAACTAATTTTTTGAGGTTTGCAAATGATGATGTATAATTTAATGAACGATTTTATTTTCCCTAATGTTAACCTCTTGCACCTGTGGTCCCACCCTGCCTCGCTCCATTAGTGGTGTTGTTTGCTGTGCAGAAAGGAGCGCGCTGCGTACAGCAGCCTTGGCCATCAGCTGGGCACCAGCATCAGGGAGATGCACCGAGTCCTGGCGCAGGTCAGTCATTACATTAGATCAGTTAGTCTCCATCGCAGGTCAGTGATTAAATTACATTGGATAAGATTAGATTAGATGAGTTAGTTTTAGCTTCTATGGCGCAGGTCAGTGATGCTGCTACTTTCAGCTAAGAAAGATAATTGAAAAAACAGTTAGGTTTTGGTGCAACCGGCAATGTAAGAATGTAGTTGGGTTTTGATGTGGCTAGAAATAGAGTAATGTGGTTTAGTTATAGCAATGCTAGAAATAAAATGTGGTTTGATTTTGGCGCTGTCGAAAGTTGAAACTTTGGGGATTCTATTTTGGCATTGTTAAAATAGAAGAAAATACTTTGATTTTGACACGCAACCTGAGCGGTAATTGATCTCGGGCTTCTCATTGCACCTCTCGATGAGCAGGTTAGTAGAAAAAACTGTTAAAGACAGTAAAACAATCAGCAGGTTGAAAACACTGAAGTAGTTTCGTTAATACTCGACTATCTTTTATTCTCCTCTATTTCCGGTTTAGGAATCTCTAGCTTCGGTTTCAAAGAATAATTCTAGGTTTCTTTCGTGTGACCCAATGAAATTCTGGAACGAGAAGTGCGCAATGCTGATCTGGAGAAATAAAATTGGCTTACTTTAAAGTGTCCCATTTATAGAAAGTGATTACTGCATTGAAGAAAGATTATGTTTTTCGCTGTAGTATAGTGAGACCAGATTATGGAAATGAGTCGATCAAGTGTGTTTTCAAAACATTATGTATGCATTCTAATTGGAATGAAATGAGAAACATGAATGGCACTGATTTACTAGTGAAAGTAATTTCCCATTCTTGCATCACTGATGATTTAAAAATGAATCATTCGATTGTATTTTGAAATGAGTGGAGACCAATCAGTTCCTCGTACGACACACACATAACTAGAACTGGACGCAAATGTTGGGGCTTAACACTTCGACTCTGGAGTGGGACAAATGTGTACCACTAGGTAAATTGTTCAGATGGAGATTAATACTAATGAAAAACATTTCAAACCAATTCGCTAACTTTTTTTGAAGGAATTTTATCATACGAGGAAAATATTTTCGAGCACTTATATTTTGTACATTTCTTACATAGGGTGAAAACTTATTCGAGCATCTAAGTCGATTTTCCCAGTCTTTTATTTACAAGCAAACCAAATCAACTAAACGACCCACGCAATAGAAGTCAGCATGTTGAGAGGTCAAAGCCTCGCGTGATGGCGCATTTAACTCCTCGTGAACCTTGTCCAAGTCTGCCCTGTGTTCTGGGTTGGCTGGCTGTAGAAATAGAGACTTATTGCTCCATTGTGATGCATCAGAGAAGTACAGAACGATTGTCTTGGTAGCTTTGTTCCGGGAATAGCTGCTGCAAAAGATATGGGGTGGTTACAATCAGCTTTGACAAGGTAAATCTAAGTTTCTTATTTTCATTGCTCTGGATATTTCATTTCAGTATTCATCTTATTCTCAATTTTAGGAATGCAAAAGGCAATATTTTTCAGTTCAGTTTGTGTCACTGGTGCAGGTGCTGATGAGCGAGCGCACCACTGACGGAGTGGTGCGTACGCTGAAGTCACTGGAGGTGCTCGTGGACAACGTGACGTATGCTCGTCTGGCACCTGGGCTGTTGTCGTGCGTTGCTGCCTGCGTCAAGCCTTACGTCACGCATACCGGTGTGTGACGTCACTTGCTGCCTGTGGTGGTTACTTACTGCTTTCTGTGCGGTGTGGTGAGGGTTATTTTCTGTTTTCCTGTGTGGTTATGGTTTTTTCTGTATTCCGGTGTTTGTGATTATTTTCTGTCTTCCGGTTTGGTTGTGGTTATTTTCTATCTTCCGGTGTGGTTGTGGTTATTTTCTGTCTTCCTGTGTGGTTGTGGTTATTTTCTGTCGTCCGGTGTGGTTGTGGTTATTTTCTGTCTTCCTGTGTGGTTGTGGTTATTTTCTGTCTTCCGGTGTGGTTGTGGTTATTTTCTGTCTTCCTGTGTGATTGTGGTTATTTTCTGTCTTCCTGTGTGATTGTGGTCATTTTCTGGTATGGTTGTGGTTATTTTCTGTCTTCTGGTGTGGTTGTGATTATGGTTATTTTCTGCCTCGCGGTGTGGTGGTGGGGTGATTTAATGCTGGCCTAGTCAGGTATAGCGATACAATCGCAGTAGGTACAATGAGATACAGGAACAGAAGTGTGCAATGAGTATAACTGTAACCCGCAAGAATATAGCAGAAGTAAGCAATAAAGAATGGGCTGCTTGGAATCCTTGAGGTCGGGTATCTCTTTTGTAGGGGTTGTAAATTGAGAAGCTGTATATCAGAATTAAATAGAAGACAGTCGTTAATGAGTGAGTTGTTGCAGGCTGTAATTGGTAACAAATGAGCTTTGTATGAAATGAGTTTTTCTTGCAGCTTTAAAATAGGATGTGATGATAGGAAGTCTGAGGAGATTAGGTTACAGAAAGAATTTCAGTACATTTTAGAAAATTTTCCGAATATGCCATTTTAACTATGGTTTTGATATTGCTAAATAAGACTTGTTGATGAAAGGATTTTACTATTGAAAGAAATATTTGTCTGAAATAAGTTAGGATTGAAAGGTAAATGATTTTGGAAAAAGGAGTTGTCAGATAGGAGAGAATGGACTAAATCATGTGAGGGACAGCTTGTAGTAGCGCTACTAAGGAAAATACTGAGGAAATCTCCAGCCTGCTTTGCCTAAATTTTTGGCTTGGACCAGAGGACGGAGCTGGAAAAGTTGAGTGACGAATGTACGTATGAGGGAGGTAATAAATATAACGGTGAACTGAACTGCTCTTGTATGTTAACATGATACGACTAGAAGGAAGACAATGTATGAATGATGAATTAAATATCTCTTTGCTCTATTATTTATAATTAGGATTTGCAAGAAGCAAAGCCTAAATATTTATCCATTAAATATCTCTTTATATATTAATGTTATTAGGAGGTTGAAAATGTAGCACCTGTGGTGGCACATACCCGGACACATCAGAGCACACGACCTCCAGCCGTCACACAGTTTCTCTGTTCCCCTGTATTTGTTGCCTCTCCTAAATTGTTGTTGGCACTTCAACTTGAGATTCTCATTAATTGATTAGATGTCAAAGTAGACTACCTTGTGTTTGTTCATGACCTGCAAGTTGTGTAAGCATGCCAGTTAAATTTATGGAATCAAAATTCCGGGCAAACTCCTGCAAATGAATCCAAATTCATTTGCAGAACCATTACCGTCATCAAAATTATGTGGAATCCTCTTTAAAAAGTATCTTTTCGCTCAATTTTACGATTGAGTTCCTTTGCAACTATATTGGTTTCGGAGCTTTGAGTTAAAGAGACAGAGAGTGAGGTGCAAGTGCATTGTATGGAATGGTCTTACCCTGCCCTCTCCGTTTTCTACGTCACCAAAGGAACCGCTCTCCGAAAATTAATTCTGACCTTCCTGTCTGAATTGTACCTCTCTGCCCGTGTGGCGCGCAAAAATGATCACTTCAATATCCATCTGCTCAACTGAACAGAGCAACCTCTACGGTCCAAATTACCTCTTAAAGGCATTTGCGCCGGCACTTCTTATATCTTAGTATTGTGCAGCTGATGGTGATGGCTGAATAACGCGCGCTAGGCAAATGACGTTTTCAATATGCTTAAGAATTTGAGCACTTTTTCGCTCCAGAAACGATAATGGAACGATCAATAAAGATTATTCCATCTGACAATGTACCGTTTGCAGAGGCGGTAGTGAGAGCGAACGCGCTGTCGGTGTTCGTGTCAGTGCTGCTCGTGAAGCCGAGCGTGGCGGAGGTGCGGCTGCTGCTGCTGCGCTACGCTGCGCCGCTCGGCCGCTCCTCTCAGCTCATCACGACAGAGGACGCCCTGCTGCCCCTCAGTGACAACGCCGACCAGTGGGATGAGCAAACTCCTGATGAGGAGTCCGCCAGTGAGGTGAGCGCTCTAACTTGCATCATCGTCTTCTCGATTTTGATGTCTCATAAACTTTCACGCTACTTTAGTTCGAAAAGATTTTTTCTGACGAAAGTTTCATTAAGGTAGTGGTCAACTGACCAGACGTTTTGACAAGTTCTATTTCGGTCGATTTTAGTATAGAGGTCCAACGTTTACTCCTTTTTTTCGTACTTTGAGTCCAAATACCCTTCGAATTTGTTTCCTATAACATTTTATCCAAAAAATAAATATCTAAGCTACTACAGCGTGTTTTTAAACAAAATTTCATTAACCAACAGAGACAAATCTCGTTGTGCAGGCACTGGAAGCAACAGACACAGCAGGTACAACACCCGTAGAGGACAGCATGACCGTCTCACACGACAACGTCCAGCCCGCGCCTCACAGCTCTGCCACAAAGCTAGCTAACCCTGCTGCCCTACCTACCCTCGTGTCTCCCAGCTCTAACACTCCTGAGAAATTACCTCAGAAGTCTTCAAAATTCGCAAATCCTGGCCTCATTGCACGCGACCTTGATATAGATGCCGTCAAAGGAGGAGATGTTCATCCCCCGTATGATAGCGCCGGCATTCTGAAAGCAGAACTCAACAAGAAAGTTTCGGACGCCTGTGCGGTGTCCACTGTCCGTGTTGGCGGTGGTGGTAGCGATGTTACTAGCGGTGGTGGCGGTGATGGTAGTAGCAATGTTGGCGGTGGTGGTGTTGCTAGTGGTGTAGTGGGTGTTGGCGGTGGTGGAGTGGGTGTTGGTGGTAGTGTTGCTAGTGGTGGAGTGGGTGCTGCTGGCGGTAGCGGCACCCCGTCAGGCGGTGCAGGGCAGACCACGCCCGCGAGACGAGAGGCGCGGCACCTGCGCAGCCTGCTGAGCTGGCTGGTGGACGTGTGTGTGGACGCCCTGCTCCCGCCCGCCGCAGCACGGGGGGTCCACGTACAGGTGGGTACTCCCTAGTCACTTTTTTGCATCTATTATTTTAGCCGCCCCATGCACAAGGTGTACTTGCATAGCTAAAATCATAAATGCCCGGCGAAATAGTTAGACTGGGTCCATTTGTCCGTGTGTGCATTGTTGCGGTGTTATATTGCCATGTTGCGTAATTTGTTTATGCCGCCATGCTGCATGTTTCCTATTTAATGCCATGCTACCTACTTTGAAAATCATACCATGCTTCCTAATTTAAATATTTCATGCTGCATAATTTTAAAATCAAACTATGCTGCCTGATTTGAAAATCACACTATGTTGCATAATCGGAAAATCATACCACGCTGCCTAATTAAAATATCATACCATGTTGCACAATTTACGTATCACTATTGTACCAAAGCAGAGTATCTCAGAAACTAAAGCCGAGTATCAGTGGCAACTTTAGCTATTCACAATGAAATCAGCAGCACTCGTTGCAATAGTCTGTAGGTTTAGTTGGGTGTACCATATTCTTTCATTCTCTACCTCTCTTTGTTTTTTGTAGGGGAGGCGGGAGTTAGATTAGATGTTAATTTTTTCCTCACTAGCCGCAACAAAGGCATTCCAAAGAGAGGAAGGAGGAAGGCACCGTTTTGTATAGACTTGAAGGAAAGTAAAATCTAAACACGAGGCCTATAGAAACAGTAAATTGAGAAAGAAGTTCATGAAACAAGATGTAAGTTGAAAAAGAAAGTAATAGGTGCTTTAAAAATAGCACAGCAGTGAACTTTAAAAAAAATGGTTCATTACAAAAACAAAAAAAATAATCTGTTTGAACAAAAGCAAGGCCTACCTAATCTTTAGTTCAGGGGAGGCGAGAATGTCTATTATACAACCAACTTCCTATGTGAGTATCTCCTTAAATTTTCATTCTCATTTCATTTTTTTGTCTCATCGAGATGCTCACCTTTTCGGTTGGCAGTATGGCTAGCGATGTGGAGCGAGTTAATTGCTGGAACTGAGTGGAGCTGGAGGCTTTACCTTGGAAAAATCATAATGGAAAATAAATCATACTAGAAGTAGAGAAAAATCAATATTTTGTCATTCTTTTTACCCTGCCTATTTGATGAATTATTTTGAGTATCAGCTGAATATCTATATAGTTGGTGGTTTTGAAGGCCCGTATTGCTGGCACTGCTCGATTAGATAGGATAGTTTGAGACTGTTGACAACCCCACTGCGGCCAACTCGTCAAGGGTCATCTTGTCTAAAAATCTCAATATAATCAATACAAAGTTAGCTCTGAGGAGGTAGAGAAATGAGATACTTTACCATCTGTGAATGATATGCTTCATTTGCATAACAGCTGCTCTAGTGATAAAGTAATATTCGAGGCTGTGGTGTTCCAGAGTGCTTGCCTGGAAGATGGTTGCTGTAGATGGGGTAAGTGCGGGTTACTTATGTGTGGTGTGACAACACAATTGGTGTTTGAGAGCTTTTATCTCTCCGCGAAATTTTATAGCCACTTAACAATGTGTATAATTTTTCCAATCATTATGCTCTGCCACCAAGTATACCCTAAAGATGATCACACTCAAAATAATCTCGTAATTCAGGTCTACAGTCCGCAGAGCCGTAAGTTACTTCTCCAACTTGCCTGGACATTATCATCCATGTCCAGGTTTTATCAATAAAAGAATTATCAATTAGTTGATTGCAAGAAATATGAAAGAATTTTGCATCAAAATGACGTAATTATACCCATACATGTAAGCTAGAACGTCAAAAAGAACAAATATGTAGCTTTGTTCAGAAATTTGACACGATTGAGCAAAATCAATGTGATTTTTTGATTCAACGCTTTAAAATTATCCTGAATCAGTCGCAAAACTTGAACAATTTTGTTGTTGTTGACCAGTGTAATCAGTGACAACATTATCATTCAGAGGTTTAGAGCAGCCTAGGTTCTGAGAAGGCAGCGTGCGAGCAGGTGTTGCTGCAGTCGCTGCGGCTGCTGAGCGCCTGCGTCAGCGAGCACTTCTGCCTGGTGTACTCCCGACTCAGCCTCGTACAGCGCGTCATCTCCGACTACTGCACTCACGTCCTCATGCAGCCTGGACCTCCAGATGCTGGGGATATCAGGACGGACAGTGGGAGGGAGACAGGTGAGGCGGTGTGCTCCCAGGGATCGTGATTGTGGTGTTCGTTCTGGGGTTCTCAAATCTTATTACGATCTTGCCTTAGATTTCATCGCGCTTGGTTCCTCGATTTTGGAATAGCGCGTAAGTATAAAGTGAGAGAAGAAGATCTGAAACTCTTGCTTAACGCAATGTATTGGTACTTTTGTTAATATCGATACATGAAAACTGGAAAAAACATCGTTTTTATAATTGGACTTTTCTCAGACCTATTATTAAAATTATCCAAAAAAAATTACACGGACCTTCAATCAGTTTGAAGATTGTTGTGCGAGTAAATTTTTTGGATAATTTTTAATTTTTTGGATGAGCTGTGGCAGCTGTCACTGTGATTATATTATGGAGGCGACGTGCACAACTTGGCAGCGAGACCCAATCATCTCAACTGAAGAGAACACCAGCTCTTTCCATTCGTAATCACTTATTCTAGATGTCTTCTAATCTTGTTCAAATTTTTTTAAATCGTTTTCTCATTTGTAGATATAGTTCTATTTGAAATTATCTTTGCATTCTAACTCATATTTGTATTGAAATTATGTTTATTTTGGAAAATTATATTCTCATTTAAGGTTTTATTTAGATTAGCATTAAATTTGTATTTGGTGTCTAATCAAAAGTATGCTTGCGTTTTACAAAGGCCCACTGGTGTTGGAAATTTTGCTTGGATTGAGACTTATTGTTATGTTGGAGGCCTTATTCCTAATGCGAGTCTAGTTTTACTGAAATACGTTTATATAATTGTTGGAACCTTATTCGTAATGTGTTACTGAAGTGTTTCAGAAATACGCTTTATATTGTTGGAACCTAATTCGTAATGTAAATCTAGTGTTACTGAAATACGCTTTATATTGTCGGAACCTTATTCGTAATGTGAATCCAGTGTTACTGAAATGCGCGTATCGTGCAGGAGTGGTGTTGAAGCACGTGTTTCCGCTGCTCAGCTCGCTGATGGCTGTGCTCAAGAAGGAGTGTGACACTGCCCTGCAAACTGACTGCTCTGCTCCACCACACCCCACGCCTGCTCCTGCGCACACCACTGACCAAGAGCTGTCTCGCCAAGTTGAGGTTCATTTAAGAGTGGCAGGAGGGGACAGCTCCTGTGAGAAAGTGAGCTCCTCACAGGAGGGCTCGAGGACCAACAAAGTGCTGACGGAAGTGAGCTTCACGCCCTCCGAGTGGCGCAGGCTCACCGTCAACATCTGGCTCTGGGCATTGCAGGTTGGGAATCCTCGTTGTGCCTTCTTGTGACTTGGCATTCAATCCTCTAACTCATCTTCAAAGTATTCGTAAAGTCTTGGTGATGCTCGAACTAGTTTTTACGTAGCAGCTGATAAATTTTGAGAAATACTCCCAGTTTTAAACTAATCTTTCGCACTTGGCTCGATAGACGTAAATTGTATGGATGTAGAATGGCGTTCACTGAGGCTGGCTCTAGCCATTATAGCTCAATCAGAATCTTTTCCATTATGTTAAAGGGTTCACTTACCTTTAATTAAAGTAAACTTCATGTCCCAAAGAATAATTTAATGCCAAACATTCACAAATTTTATTTGTAATGTCTCTTGCTATCTCAATCACTCTTATTTATTACCCTTCTTCTGCCTTCATTCTAAAATTTAATTTTTTCACACAAACTGTAGTCCTGACATATACAGGGTGTTGTGTAATTCGATGCACAAATTTTACCCATGTACCGGATAATGCAAAATAAAACGATTTTCATAAGTGACAAAAACCCAAAAACTCCTTTGTTTTCGAGAATTGATGACCTGAAATAATTTTAAATTCCCGTAGGAATAGCCTAAAGCGCGTACCAACAGCCTGCCCAAGAAGTTAGATTTCACTCATTGGCTGCATGGTAAACCTATTCCTAAGGGAATCTAAAATTGTTTCAGGTCATCATTTCTCAAAAACAAAGGAGTTTTTGGGTTTTTGTCACTTATGAAAATAGTTTTATTTTGTGTTTTTCTGAATATGGGGATAATATGTGCATCGAATTACACAGCACCCTGTATATTACTTTGTGAAGTTATTTCCAATTAAGGCCATTTTATAGAAAAGTTTCATTACAGGAGCCACTCCGAGGGCTGCTGCAGCTGGCGGCTGTGGACTCTCCTGACTCATCAGTCGTGGCGTGCCCTGGTGAGATTATCTTATAGCGCCCCACATTTGTGTATTATCTTAGGTGTTATTTTCCCTGAGTGTTTGTCACTTTGTTCTTCAGTGAGCATTTTTGTTCTCTAAAAGAGCTCAAGAAGTTCATTTTTGGCGTAGTGGTGCTGCCAATTGAGTAAACGAATATTCGTCGTTGCTCTGAGCAATGTCCTTCCTCTTGTCTGATCTGGTAAACTCTGTAGAATATTTCAACTTAATTTCTTATTGCTTTGGTGTTGATTTAACAGCTCATTTATGTCTGTCATCTTTTCGTTCCCAATTTACAAGTTGTGATCCTGGCTCCAATTTTATTTCTTCTCTTGTTGTTACAATTTTTCAATGAGTTTTTCTTAGCATTCAAAGAATGCACTCTTTTGCTTTGTGTTCACCCAAATGCATCACTATACAGGATATGTTTAGTGTATTTATTGTTGCATTATGTTATTCACGAATAATCTACTCGACGATCAATTGAAGTGTTATAAGCCCTAATGGGTTGTGAGCGTTTACCTTTTTCTGTGTAGTATGCTATGCACCAGGGCATACTAGACATGCCAGTGTCTGTGGTCAGCCCTCAGAACTGACGTAGGCTCAGTGACGCCTCATAATACCTGGAAAATAGAAGCATTTTAGTCCACTTGGTTAACTCAGCTAGAACAAGCTTACTCATTTCAGAAATGGGAAGACGCTTTTTTATGTTTTACTTTAGAGTGATTTGTAGTTGAAGAAGAAACGTGAGAACGAATGTCTTTGATAGTGTTAGGTTGGATCTCCATGTGCGCTCATCTTTCCTGAATGGAGGGAGAGAGCTGTGGTGTATAACTTGATTGGAGATGCCATTGACTTTTCCTTTTCTAATGAAACTGCTGAGAGAAGAGAATAACAGCTAGGCGCTGGTCCTACTTAGTAAGCAGCTACCAGTTGTGCACTGAGCAGTTACCTGAAATACTTCCTGATGCTTGGCGGAGTTGTTGTCTACTTTGAGATTTGTCAACTTGTCTTACTTGAGCTTAAAACCCTTCAGTTCTTGTGGAAATATAAATAACCAGTGTCTGGATCCACTTTTCACAGTCCCTGAGAGGAGTACAGCGTAGACTGAGCTCATGAAACGGAGAATGCAAAGCGAATGGAGTAAGAAAGCGTGAGCTAGTCGTTCTTCTATGTTACTGGTTGCTTTGCTTGGAGCTGTTGATCATAGATTTCCAAGAAAAATTATGACGGGGAATTTTATCTACTTCGTATTTCGTCACATTCTTTGAGGGAAATTGTAAAACAGGGAGTGAGTTACAATTAGGGTGGTAACTTCACTGAATGTATCAATAGTTGATTTGCGACTCAGTTGGTAGGATGATATTGCAGTATCTTATCTATTCGCCATTCATTACCTTCATTACTTTAATTGTAGACTGCGAATTTAGGTCAACACCACAAGTGTGGTGCTCATATCAACACAATTGTGCAGGTGTGGTGCGGTGGCACAAGTCCCTCACCAGCCCCAATTACGTTGCGGAATTAGCCCGCTGTCTGGCGACAATGGACGCTGACGACTTGGAACGCAGTGAGGTGATAGCTCTCGCTGGGGAGATGGCTCGCTGTCACGTGGCAGCTGCTGCTAATGTCATCACGCACATCACCACTGAGGTCAGGCTACTCTATTGCTTCGTTCAGAAATTTGGATGAAAGCTAACCAATGACAATTTATGCAGTACAAAGTTATTTTGAGTACTTCTTTTTTCATCGTCAAATAAAATAGAGCAATTTCAAATTCTCTCTGTTCAATGTTTTTAAGAACGTAATCAGATTACTTGTGCAGTGCAAAGCAAAGTTGGCTATTCTGATATGCTGGCGATGGAATTCATTTGTCCTTTTACGATCAAAATTCTTCTAGAAAATCCCATCTTTTCTTCATTCTTTGGGTTGCAAAATTTGCCAAATAACTCTTGCAGACACAAATATCGCCCGTGTTAGTACCCACTTTACACAGTCCCTGAGAGGGGTATAGCCAATGAAATAAAGTATGCTAGGCAAACGCAAGAGTGATTGCTTCAAATTCAAAATCCATAATATCCTTAAATGTTCTACAAAATCCAGGTTACGGAGAATCTGCCAGACCCCCTGATGGAGTCCCTGCTGAGCTGCATCCTGTGGCTCGTAGGCCACACGCAGGTGAGCCTGTGTGAGGGGCAGCTGTGGGACCGGTCTTGCTAGCCATTCAAGTCGTCATGGTGACACAGCTCCTTGCGAAAGTTTTTCGGTGGACTTGTTTATGCCACGTGATTTTTTCAACTAAAGGCCTAAAGTTTGAGTTTTTGAATTCGGAAAAAGCATTAAAAAATTTAGTTTATGAAAATATTTTGTTTAATTTTAAAATATTAAAACAATGCGCAAATATAAACGGGAATAAATGTACATGAAAATATAAATGCCATGACTGTGTTGCTTTACCTGCTTCATGAGCAGCTTGCTCGTGAGATCTTGAGGTGGTAAGCGCTTCGAAAATAATAACTTGCCTCGTGACCTCCACCAGGAAAGACAGGTGGAGTGTATGAGCTCGAACATCACTTCTGCAAATCGGAACACCCTTCTGAAAATTTTTTAAATTATAAGGAAGAGCTTTAAAAGAATGTAAATATAGGTTCAGAAAGGGAAAGTTCAGAAACTAATAATTAATTCCTACGACATTATTTAGAATCTCAATTTTTGCACAAGGTTAGATTTTGAATAGGTACAGTATCTTATGAACATCTCGTTTGCTCTTGTAATGTGAGAGGTGAAGTAAACTGAGGCTGCTGCTTATATAGAAAATCTGTTGTTCTTAACAGCAGCGTTCCTACCTGGGTTGCGGAGTCGGAGTCGCCGGAGTCGCATGTTTTAGGGTGGAGTCGGAGTCACTTTTCTGAATGTAATGGAGTCGGAGTTGCTTTTTGAGAATGTGGTGGAGTCGGAGTCGCAAATTTATTCCTCCGACTCCGCATCCCTGGTTCCTACTGTAGGTCTTTGTGTCGCAGAAAGAGATCATCGCCCTCTGGGTAACGAGGTCACTTGTTGACCGCATCTGCACGAGACTCATGCCGAAAGAACCAGCTCCTCTGGCATTGCACAGAAAAAAGAAAGGTACAAAGGAAAACTTCCTGTTTGATGAACTTACAATTCGCTCCCGTTTTCTTCTGCTGAGAGACATTGCAGCAAAAACTGATTGAGAAAGAGAGTAACAAATGAAGATGTTTCTAAAGAACACTAATGTGCAGTCAATCTTCTTCAAGTTTTGTGATGTGAGCTTATGCAAACCTTAATCTATACGGATGAAGTTAGTCCTATATGTTCAACTCATTTGATAATTGAATCAATGAACTAAAAATGGAAACTAATTTTTTATCCCATAAATTGTAATCCACACCAGAAGGTTTCTTATAACTTGAGAATCGACAGTATGCGTACTGTTCTGAGCGCTGTGTACATGCAGTGGCCTATGTGCAGGTGGAGGTGAGCGTGTGGGGCGTGCGCGTGGCAGGCAGCATCACAGGACACCCTGCAGTGCAGCGCGCCCCTCGTGCCGCTGCCCTCGTGGCGGCAGCTGTAGCGAAGGGCACTGCACTCCTCACTAACCCTGCAGGTTATTATTATTAGTATCTATATAATATTCTGCTTGTTCCTTCCTTAGTTCGTTTGGGTTCTGCTAGTTATTATTATAATATACAACGCCTCACAGTGGATGCCTCGTTTCATCCGAGGCGTTTCATCCGTGTATTTGAGATTCCCCTGTTCATCATTTCTATTTACAGCGCGAATATCATTTCTGCTATCGCCGTGTGGCGGCATAGTTGTGATTTTGTGGTAACGTTTTATTCGGTGCTGGCATAGTATGCCGTTCAATTCGCTTGGGCTGGGAAAAAGACTGCCCCTGCAGGTACGAGCTGCGTCCCGCTTCTGCTTCATCCGCTGTGCTCGATTGTCTTCGCGTTCAAGCTTGCCTGTTTTTGCTTCCTCTGTTTCCTCACTAATGGCGATGAATTCTTTTTTCTAGCTAGTGTAAATTTGTTCAGTGTTTTGTAGTGTAAATTTGTTCAGTGTTTTGAATTTGCTGTCTGCTCATAGTCCTCTGAACTTGAGTACTGTTTTAAATTTCCAAGATTTTTCAATGAACTCTTTGAATTCCGTAGCATTCTCTACCCAGTGAAGCATCTTAGCTATTGAGTATTATGAAATTGTGATGGCCGTTTTAGCACAAAGTGCTAGCATTTTCCAAGATATCAAAGCAAGTAGTGTTCTACTCTTTCTTCTGTTCTTTAAGTTTTGTCAATATTAGATGCAGATTGTTATGTTTTCAATTGATTTCAGCATTTTTGATGATATCGACAGATTTTGGGCCACTTCAAATTTTGCTCAAATATTCGCTTGCTTGTCACACCGCATATCTCGACTACTTGTCTTGACTCCATTAAGTATTTCTGTTTCCCCTGGTGTTGTACCAACCGTTATTGAAGCAGGTCTGAACAGCCAGTATCGTATTTGAGACCGTGAATTCTGTTGAGATTCAAAATCTCCTCTGTAGTGTTTGTAGTATAGTATGGGAAGTTCTTTTTCAAATACTGATATCAAATAATTTTTTCGGCGTGAGTTTGTTCATCACTGTAAATAAACGCTGGCTGTTCTGTAAATTTTACTCTGAATTGGGGGATTTTTTATTCAAAGGATTTGACCTTGAAAAGGGCATTCTCATTTTCTCAAGAGCATCACATAGAATCAGTTCTTATCATTCCTACACTCTGGTTCTACATATGTACTTTTCTGACGTATCTTCCTATACTTTATGGGCAGTAATTTTTGTAACACATCATTCTCAAAAATGTATTTTACCATTAGATAATTAATAATTGAGATTTTGTTTTGCTTGCTCAGGTAGTGAAGAAAATGCAGCTTTGGCATCGAAGGTTCGCAAGCTCTCGGTAGCTGTGAACAAGACGCGTCTGATGGCCATGTCGGCACTGGCCAACCTGGCGGCGTCTCTCAAGCACTACAGGTCAGCTGACGTGGCATGGCGGGCTGCCATGTCCTGACGTGGCATGGCGGGCTGTCATGTCCTGACGTGGCATGGCGGGCTGCCATGTCCTGACGTGGAATGGCGGGCTGCCATGTCCAGACGTGGAATGGCGGGCTGCCATGTCCTGACGTGGAATGGGCTGCCATGTCCTGACGTGGAATGGCGGGCTGCCATGTCCTGACGTGGAATGGCGGGCTGCCATGTCCTGACGTGGAATGGCGGACTGCCATGTCCTGACGTGGAATGGCTGGCTGCCATGCCCTAACATGGCACGGATAGCCGTTTTGAACCAATGCAACTACCTGATTTTGATACGATAAAATAGGCAGCACGTTTGACATTGGTTTAAATCCATCCTAGTGTCAGTGAAATCAAACCAATGAATATCATAAACTGGAATCATTCTGGTTTTATAATTATTACACTCTAAAACGAATTAGATGATCCATCAGAATTAATATTCCAGCACTGGTCTATCTGAGGTATGCATTCAATTTTTACCTATCGCATGCAAGGTGCAGAAACGAACGAGGCTAATTAGATTTTTTCATGTTGTAAAATCCTTCATTTTTAGAAGACTATGTTCCAAATGACGGACGTATTCCATCTTCTTCATTTGGTAGGCAATTCATTTAATTTGCTTAAGTGAGAGGACTGAGTTCAGGGAATGCACCTCCAATATGGCTTTGTTATAGTAAACTATCTGGTTGTACATGGAGCGTATAGGGCATGTGCAATTATTTCCTAGTCAGAGTATTAAATTCCCTGTTTTTGGTTGCCGATTTCCAGCTGGTAACGGGTCAAGGCCCGAAACGTTCGTTTTAGTATTGACAACACACAATTTTAACAATGTGGAATTCTTTGGTTACCCTTAAATTCTTACCCTTAAATTTTTATTACTTATCCCGCAACTTACAAATAAAGCAAAATTTACCGTCTTATCTTGTTATGATTCAGTGAATGAGGGATTTTATATCTTATGCTTGCTATTAACGAATAATAACGTGGATAAATATACCTACGATTGATTATACGTCGAGTGTGCTATAGTATAACTCTTGCGGGAAATTGACGTATTCAACAATTTCAGTGATTTTAATAGTTCTTTTTTAGTCTTGAAATCCATTATTGTAATCTGATTTCTTATTGGCGTGGTGATACCATTATTCTATTTTTTTTTGTGCCGTTCCGATTGTATTTTTCACTATTTATTGACGGTTTGGTTATTCGAATGGAGAATGCTCATTACACTGATTTTGAAGTCGGTTAAGCTCACTGTAACTTGAGGTGTACCGAGTCTGTAGTACAATGGTGACACTATAGAGCATTGAGTAACTTTAACGATGGCGTCCCACCCCATGCTACAGTGGCGCTGGAAAAAAACTTCGCGGCGCCAATTTTTCACTAAGTTGGAAATTATACTAGTTTTAATTTAGCTGATCATAGACTTTATATTGGATTTTTATGAGAAAACAAACCAAAAAGATAAAATACAACTCCTCATCTCGCAAAAATATTATTTTAATTTCTGGTAAAAAATTATATTCATTACAAAATAAACATGTTAATGTAGTTAGTCGAATTATTTTGACCTTGCAGTCGAATGCAGTCATAATCTTCATCACTAGGGACGAATTCTACACGTGGCTTTCTGTTCTTCACTGATATCATTGGTTTGCATCTTGCAGTGCAACAGCTCAACCTAAATTCGTTCAATCCATTCTTAATTACTGAAGCAAAACACTTTTCAGTAAAGCTGAGCCTTTTTTGAACCTGAGAAGCAGATACAAATCTGTTTCTATGGCTGCGGATCTTTATGGCGCGATCTTCCTTGTAAGAAGTAACTCGACGGCGGCCAGATTTCAGACTGTCTCAAAATCTGCCGGTGTTCTGATATTTTATCACAGTCAACCGTTCAGTTTTGTCACCACATTTGAGTCTTCTGCCAATTTCTCAGTTCGACAATCCTTCCTAATGCAGTTTAACACTTTGACTGCGACCACTAAATATTAAGTTCAATGCCAAACTCAAATTTAAAGTCAATTGTAGTAAACTATTTTGAAAATAGAAAACATGAACTGGATCGTGTCTTCATTTAGGTTTGATTAAGTATTTATCAAATTGAGTTTGCGACTACTGGTCGGCAGTAGCATTGTGAAGATTACCTCCGTGTACCACCGGTGGCGCACGTCGCAGTCAAAGTGTTAATCAGTCTCTAACGATCACTAAGAGTAATATGGGAAATATTGAATAATTGTTATTTGATTTTAAACTTGAACACATTGGAGTAATTTTAATGGGATTTAAGAAGGCGTATTGTCTGAAATGCAGGTAAATTTTTGGAATTAAAGTCAAAATTTAAACTGAGGAATTTCTTTCAACTTACCCATTTTCGTTTTGCCACTTTAATATATCTTCCTATGTAACAATAAAGTTTACAAAATTAATATGATATTCAGATAAAGCAATAACGCTGAATCTAATAGTATTTAATTAACCCATTATGATTAGTTACCCAAACTTTACTGTAATTTACTATTTTATGAAAATATTGGCATCGCGGAGTTTCTTTCTGACCCCACTGTGTCTCCCTTCTACAACTTCTATTTAAATTCTGTAGGTCTTGACGAGGATTCTTTTAGAAACTTCAGCTGGATTTGATATCTAAAGTGAGATGACACGTATTTTATTTTCAGTCCGAGCGATCCCACGCAAGAATTGCTCCCTCTCCCTCTGGTAGAGAAGCTGCTCGAGGTCTCTATCGCCGCATGTGGCGACAAGAGCAAAGTTAGGGTGAGTCTGCCATTAGTTCTGTACTTTAAGCTTATTGATCTCCGCCCACCGTCTCTTGAAATGTGAGATTTCTGGGCTTTCATGGCGACTATTCTGAAGTAACGTTGAGAGTTGGCACTCTGCACAAAAGATGCTAGTTATCTCTCTGCCTTAAAAGTAGGGATATTTGATGCTGGAAGTTGATTGAGGTTTGCTTTCGTGTATCAACCCAAATATTGACCGCTGTTGATGTCATTAAGGACATTAAGGTAACGCCTTCTATTAACACTTTGCCAGTGGTCACACAGAGGATTTTTATAATGCTGCTGACCGACCAGTAGTCACAAGCTCAATTTCATTAATAGTTAAGCAAAGCCAAATGAAGATCAATCTACTCAACGTTACTTTTTTTCAAACTTGCTCACTACAGTTGACTTTATATTGGAGTTCAATATTGAACTCCAGTTTAACCCGTTGAAGTCAATGTGTTGAGCATCGATGCCACTTCTTCTTTCTCCAATTGAAAATAACTCCACGTCCATTTGTGATCTTCAACCAGAAGCTGCGAGGTGGTTGCAAAAATTGTTGAGCATTCCCTCAAATACTGGGATGTATCGTAGCAAATTTTGAAATCATTTGATAGGGAAATAGTCCCTGTGCTCCTCGTCACGACTCACTATTGCATTTTGCCTTGATTTAATGACCACAATTTTACAAGCCTTTGCATTTTACCTTAATCATCATGGGATTCGAACGTTCCTACCTGTGCCCTAAATCCCATACCTCAAACCTGATCCTATTAAGGGTAACGTAGAGGGCTGACCTACTTTCATAGTGTAATGCAGCTGGTAATCCATACTGAACACTTCATTTTTTCAGCCTCACGGCGTTCGGTGCTTGGGTGGCGCCATGGGCTGGCTAAGGGATGTTGCGGATCATCACCAGGAAGGCTGCCTCAGCCCACCTCAAAAAGGTATTTGAAGGCTTCATTTATTTTTTATGTTCCATGTATTGGCAACACGCGCACCCGTACCGTGATGTTGAAGAACTTCTCATTTGCTGTTGAGTGACAGTTGTTGTTCTGCAGTACTCAGCGATGCCACGGTGCTCAGGTTTATATTTCTCTAATGTCATAGACACTTGACTTTCTAGATGCAGTATACTTACTGTATTTATGCGTCGGTTCTGAGCGCAAGGTGTGGGTAATAATCCAGAGAAGCAATTCATTCATTTCAATTTTATTTCAGTGTGATAAAACAAATTTTTCTGAATACGTCTGTCTCCCCACGTTTGCATCGCTCGTTTCTTGTAACATTCCTTGTCTTCAGATTCAATGGGATCGCGACCATCATAACTGAATCCTCTAAGCATTCAAATTCAAAGTACCAGTGTTGTATTATAGCAACGCGTCACGGCTGTTCAATACGCATGTGACCTCAGTGACGTGGTGGGACGTGCGGGCTGAGGTGGTGCAGCGGGCGCTGGCCACGCTGCTCGACTGCTGCAGCCGCGGCAGCAACATGAAGATGCGCTGGAACGCCTGCCACGCCATCGGCCATCTCCTGCGTTGCCCTCTGCCCATTGACGGCTCGCAGAAGTGGCGGGTGCGTCTTCTACCTGAATATTGCGGCGTTTCGATTGTTTTAGTCCAGCGTGGTGAAGGAAGTTCAATGTTTTCAGTCCATAGATGGTTGTGCATTTGTATTTAATGCATTGTCTTTCATGCGCGTGCTCTTGAAAACAGTTTACGTGGGACTTTCAACTGTCTTTAATTTTGAGCTAATGAAAGTCTAACCCTTTTCATTGCTACGAGTGCCCAGTCAGTGACTACTGAACTTTCTGAACTCGTACGGTAATATTGAAAGAAAAGAGCATTGTGAATTCTTCTTATATTGACACTGAATACATGGCTATTTTAGAAAATCGCCTATAATATTTCATAAAAATGATGACGTAACCCCCATGCCGCCAGGACCACGGTAGAAGAAACAAGGTAGGGTCAAACCAGTTTTTGTTTCCGACCGTGTGGCAATGCTGACGTCATGCCAATGAATCAATAGCAGTGCTCATATTGCATCTGGCAACACTTCTAGCCCCAAACCTGGTACCGCTATTGGCCTAACTTCATATCGCAAATGTGACATCATAAAGTTTGTTTAAAATAAATCCATTCTATTGGCTAGCCGAACAAGAGAAGGTGTACTTCCCCCCATTAAAATGATTCCACTTTGTTTCCTCAGGACCCGATGGTGACCCAGCTGTGCTCGCTGATCGGCGGCTTCCACAACTACAAGGTGCGCATCCAGGCGTGCGGTGCGCTGTGCAGCCTGCCCTGCCGCGCGCTTTACTCTCCCCACTACGCTCGGGCCTGGCGGGCCCTCCTCGCCGCCGCCAACTCTTCCCAAAATGTCGTTGATTATCTCGAGATTCTGCACAGAGACGACCTCATCTGTCAGGTAAGGTTTGTTACTCCCAGGTGTGACTTTTTTCTGCTGGGTGCTGTTTTGGCCGGGTACAATTTTATGTGAATAAGTACGGTGTTGTCTACCCAAGTACGGTGTTGTCTACCCAAGTACGGTGTTTTCTGCACAAGTACGGTGTTGTCTGCACAAGTACGGTGTTGTCTGCACAAGTCTGGTGTTGTCTGCACAAGTCTGGTGTTGTCTGCACAAGTACGGTGTTGTCTGCACAAGTACGGTGTTGTCTGCACAAGTACGGTGTTGTCTGCACAAGTACGGTGTTGTCTGCACAAGTACGGTGTTGTCTGCACAAGTACGGTGTTGTCTGCACGAGTACGGTGTTGTCTGCACAAGTACGGTGTTGTCTGCACAAGTACGGTGTTGTCTGCACAAGAACGGTGTTGTCTGCACAAGCGCGGTATTTTCTGCACAAGTATGGTGTTGTCTGCACAAGAACGGTGTTGTCTGCACAAGTAGGGTGTTTTCTGCACAAGTATGGTGTTGTCTGCACAAGTATGGTATTGTCTGCACAAGTATGGTGTTGTCTACCCAAGTACGGAGGTGTCTGCACAAGTATGGTGTTGTCTGCACAAGTATGGTGTCTGCACAAGTACG
>JACJUY010004247.1:13692-36923 GCA_014220935.1 Platorchestia sp. MABIK | reverse complement strand
GGGGGTGTCATGGGGTTTTAGCTTTTAAGCGACGCTTTCTCGAGGTTGACTGAAGAGACCGTTGGTTGAGATGTTCTGGGCGATGTTAGTAGAACTGTTCACATGCTGTTCTTATCGACGATAATATATTTTTTGATGGCGGTTCTTTTGCGAAGGTGATCGTTGGCCAAACGCTCCCTTCTTCGTAACTTTTAATTAAACACGACGTAGGGTATCTGAATCGTAAATCATTACACTGTAATCCTAGGTTTTTAATTAATAAAGGGATGGCGAAACAATCATTGAGTTAATTTACATTAAATTGAAGCATCAATAAATTAATGAATCAGAAATAGCCGAAGAAAAACTAAATAAATGCTAAATGAACCCAAATGGGCAGAATTGAACAAAAATATTACATGCTACACCATCAGTTATATTTTTTATATGATTAGTTGGACAAATTATTGGTCGTATATTATACATTAAATCATCAGTGAATTAAATCATCAATGAATGTCTTTGGTTTCCAAGGGTTTTCCCACTGTGCATTGTAATAACTTACTTTAATGATCAATCAGTGTGGTGGGATGAAAAACATTCAAGTATGAATTTATTGATTATTCAAGTGCCTTCTTCATGATAGGTACCTTGTAGTCGCATTTAAACTTGAAAAATTCGGCGTGCGAATACCTTCATTATGAACACACGTCATTCTTCATAAATGCGTGAAGGATCTCGTGCTCACCTTACACTCACAGATTGATTGAGTCTCATCGATAGTCCGAACAAACTAGAGTGCATTTTTGTCAACCACTGTCATTTTTGTCAGCCACTGTCAGGCTCGCCATAGCCGTGTGTGTAGCGGACCTGACTCCGTGCGGAGAGACCCGGGTTCGAGTCTCGGCGCTGGTGGCGATTTTCTCTGTTGGGTCTAGGAGAAAAATTCTAAGCACAAGGCCCCACTCTCCCCAGGTGTCTGAAATGGGTACCGGTCTTGACCGGGGGAAAGCGTCATGGCGTCCTGGTGTTAGTTATAAGGCATTTGAAAAACCAAGGTAAAAGGTGATATGTATCATGCTTCAATTGGAAATAAAGCATCCGTTGATGCCGATGTTATAAAGTGATTCACAGACTCATGCACTATGTGGAAAATATAGGCATTTTAATTTTAAAAAATGAGGCTTTTGACGGAAAATCGCTTCCGAGACTAATCATTTTCACAAAAAAATTAGATGTGAATGAAGCTCTCCGACATTTGTTACAAAATATGAACATGAATTTTGCGGGCGTCAGCACTTACGATCCTGAAGGAGACAGCGGGAAAGGATTGGAGCGCTGCAGCAGCGATGGAACAACTACTCCTCGTCCTCCTGTTGGCAGGCAAAGTGTTAGTCGTCATGAACGTTTCGCACTATTTTGAAAAAGCTTTAATTTCTTGGTACATCATTCAAAGTAAGTGCGATTAATTTCAGTCTAATTGACGCTTTTTTCCCTTAATTTTCACACAAAGAATTTTCTTCGGATTACTAGTGTCGAAAACCTTCAGTCTTTTCCATTGTTAAAATTCGACAAAATTTGAAGTAAAGCTCAATTTTTGGGGGTGAAAAGCACTCAGAATTAAACGTTTGAATGTAAGATTAGAAAATACAAGCATTCGTTTTGTGACAGAGTTCCTGTTCGACAGAGAAATTTACTTCCGTTTGTGTGGGGTTCATAGTCTCGGATAAATTTGACCGAAAAGGAAAAATTCAATGAATAAATCGCTTTGAACATCGAACACTTAGATCCAAGCCGGTATTAAAACGTACTTATTCATTCTACACCTACTGCTTGAACGCACAGAGCGCGGGTGGAAAGTGAATGGTGGAAATATCAGGTAAGTTTGCAGCCCAAGAGCTCGTATAGTGAAGACATGATCCCTAAATCACCAAATCCCACAACTGCCCGCGTCCTTTTTATCTAAGTTTCGAAATCATTCCTGATAAATAGTTGTTTTACAGCATTTGCCATTATTTATGATTTTTATCCAGTGAAACTAGTTTTTTCAGATTATTTGAGTTTTACATCGATTTTGATGTTCAACGACTCGGTGAGTTCAAATCATCGTTAGCAATTTTTGCAGTAGTAGATATTCCATAGCGTCATTAATCGTTTTATCTTCTCAAGAACCGGAAAATTTCCTTACAAACACACTTCTTATACGACAATAAGACTGAAAACGTTAAGCTGAGACCTGAAGGCTAACCCTCGATAATGTAGGAAGCATTGCATTATTTGCCACTGAGTGGTAGCGAAAGAAAAAGAGGAGGAACGGGAAAATCATATCCCTGATGGGATGGAGAAGAACGTGTAGTCAATTCATTGAGAGCACTCAACCCACCGCCGAGCGCACCTTGAGCAAGCCTGCTGCCGATTGGCTTGTACTGGTCGCGGGTGCCATTCGTGAGAGTGATGAAGAAAGTGATAACATCATAGAGCAGTACACCGATCCCGAACAGGTAACTTATGAGCGGAAACACCACCGTCTGCAGCGACAGGGGACTGAACATGAGGGCCAAGACCTCGGCTAGGTCTGAGCTAGCCTTCGAGAGCTCGTCGGCTGCCATGGAGAAATCTGGCATCGTCACTGGGAAAGGGAAGAAATCAAAACTTTATCGTTCCAGATCGGTGGTGCTGTCGGTAATTTCTGATTTGGTTAATACCATTCAGCTAAACCCAGACGCCCTTTTATGGACAGGGAGACGTTCATGTTCAATAGGAACTCATTTTTCTTGCTGCATGTTCCATGACGGAGTTAATTGTTAATTAATCGTATCATGTGAGTTAGCAGGCAGACTAAATGCTAGCATTTACCTTATTCCCACTGTTGACCTCAACTTTGTGGTTGACAACGAGCAGGACACAGGGTAATTAGACGATGTTGTGCCTCATTAAAGTTCGACCTGAGATGCTACATCTGACAATACCAAGCTAAATCCCAACATAATTAATACTGGATTAATAAAAATACCATTAACAAATTATCATTACATAGGTCAATTAACGTTTATTCAATAATATTTCTTGGAGTAAGGTTTTCCACATAAGCTGAAGTCTTTCTACACAGCTCACAAAGAAACTAATATATTTTTATCGAGTAGCTACCTTGAAATTTGATAAAAATGACGTCTTGTCATCATGTATAACACACGAGGCATGTTTTTCAGTCATTGGATGAGAATTGCAGTTTTACAAACGTATAGTACCTTATATTTTGTTATTCTATTATATCCTGCTGACGCCTTATGTACTGATTAAAACGTAGACTCGGAAGGCCATTCTCTCTGTAACTGTACAGCGTTGCTTTGCAATGAAAAATAATCTGCATCACGTGATTTATGGGGGTAAGCTGCATTAAGCCAAACGCTAAGCAAGCAAATGCTATAACACAAATTAATTTGTTTCACTGATAATGAAAAATTCTGTGTTTTCCAATCCATTGTTTGTACGCAAGAAGATTCTCCAATTGAAAAACGACGGAAATAATATTTTTACATGTGCATATATACCTCGTGTGGATCCTTCACCCTTTTCCTAGTCTATGTAGTTTTTTAAATGAGTTAACAAGATATAAGAAGATAACATGCCTCACGCCTTGAGGGCAATACTCAAAAATAACATCCATTCACTGTTTCGTTCTTATTGGTTGTAAAGTAGCCTGAAAATTCAATTGGAGCAAATGCAAGTGTTGTATTAGATCGTTTAACTAACTCTTGGCGAGGGAAGAAGTCAAATTATTATGTCGCATAAGTTCATTTCTCACTTTATTCAAGCGCATAAAAATGATCGTTTTTACAATCAGTTATAAAAGTTACCACACTTGCATTACGAAATACGAGTGAAAATCGTAGACTAGAAATGTCGCAAAGGCCAAAACAGTTAAATGAAATAATCCCATTACCTCGGACACTTTTTATTCAACTGCTTATGTGAAGCGACGCTAAAAGTGCAATGTAAGCATTCAAAGTGTACCTAATAATGGAAATAAACACTGGGTATTCAATATGATTGACAAATAGTAAGGTTTATGAAGAGGACAATAATTTGAGAAAGTAATAATTTGCCATTAATTTGACTTCTGGGGAAAAACATGAATCTGTCTTCATGAAAACATTTATTGTACACTCTGGCAGCAACAAGACCATTGTGACCAGCCACTGCCAATCATGCAGTGCAAAATTTCCAGGCATCCTTTGCATAGACACCCTTGCTTGACCGCTGTCATTTGTGCTATCAAATGACTAAAATTGGCTCTCACACCTGTTGGTGGTCATGAAGTTTTAACAAAAAAAAAACAGAAGAAATATCTACCAAAATATTCCATTAAGCCAACAAATGATCTCTCGGCGAATCGATTGTGACAGATGAAATTTCTCTGTATGAGCTTTTGTCTCATGCAAATCGTTACCACCACGAGGTGAATTTCATGTAAGCGTGCAAAGATGCAAAGTAAGAACGCTTACAAGTCCAGGTGTTCATAGAGTAAACTTTGACTTGGAGTTTAAATGTCTTGGATAAAGCGTCCATACTGAGCTGGTAAGATAATTTTCAATTACGTGAAAAGACATTTCAAAAATAATTTGAATTTTTCTTACGTTAAACACGGAGGAAAGCATGCAGACGTAGAAAAATAGAAGTAGGAATCAATGAGAGGATGAATTGCAATATACTGTCAATGTCGATTCCATGCTGACACGCACAAGCAAATTTTGCTTGCTCGGAAGAAGTGAAAATATTTTATGATCTTTCCATTTCCCCCACATTAGATTTGAGATACCAGTCTCAGACATAATCGAATAAATAATCGAATAATCCCAGCAGCTCACATTGCATGGCTGCTTACCTCGAATGAGCGTAAAATTCTGAGTAACACTATATCACCGTCGTTTTAGTTTGAAAAGTGTGACCTGGAAGGTTACTCTTATGACGCTGAAAAGTTTCCGTTTTTGTCCACCTCATAAAAAGTGATCACAGTACCTTTTATTTACAAGCGATATAAACAGCAATTGAATTTTTTAGCTTGCATAAAAGTACATACAGGTCTACTCTGTTCAAGCCTTGCTCCCAAACAATGTAGATATGACTTGATTGGCGAGACTCACGGGAATTGGTGACACTCATCTGTGCCTTTATGCTCCTCAGGCAGAAATGTCTTATCAAATTAATTACGTATGGGTATACAATTAGCTCAAAATTGCCGTTAAAACTTAAACCGTTTAACATAAACGTGTTTCTGAAAAAAATAGATTCGTAAAATATTTGTAAGGAAATAGATACGTAAATAAAGAGTGAATATCCCGTACACCTCCAGAAAGATACTTAAGAGACGATTCTGTACCTAAAGTTAACACGTTAAGGCAGAATGACACATCGAAGCTGAGGTTCAAGCGATGCTGAGAGATAATCCAGTTATTCAAAATTTTCACCACCTGAATTACTAATGCACCTGTATATTTTCAACGACTTAAATTCACGAGAAGTACGTGTACTGATTCAGTCGGAAAACTTCATTGAAAAATTAATACCAGATTAATTTTTTCTGAACGAGTTTTAACGTTGAAAAAAGTTTATCAATAAAAGATTTATAATGCCCCCACTCTTCCTTGCGTCACATGGAGGATAAAATTTTCCTTTACCGTACAGTAGAAAGGTAAAACTAGAACTACGTTGTACCTTCGTCTTGTGTACAGTTCTTACACGTTCTTAATGACTAGCAGGCGTAATAACATGATACAGCTACAACTTTGAAAACAATTGATTCCGGCTGAGAGCGAATTGTTTGCCTTGGCAACTTACTCGAGAAATATTTACTTTTTCAAGTAAAACATTGATCCTCGATAATAAATAAATGGTCGAATCGAGGTTAATAATTTCTTTCCAACTGTACAGCGAATGTCACACAATTGGATTCATGAGAGTCCGGGAATAAAAATGAATAGTAGTCATGTACAATAATAAACTCCTCTATCACTGACAAAGCTAATTTTTATTGCGTTATTGACACAAAAGACTCCTGAAAAACAAGCATATTTATGCTAAAATCATATCTGTCTCAAAGAAGATGCCAAAATAACACGCTCTGAATGAAAGAACTAAGTAACAGTTGTTTTTCCTTTTTTTAAAAACTAAAGTCGCACTGACAATGATATTTGAAACCGAGAGCAATCATTTTGAAATACATTTCATAAAACTACTTGGAACAGGTGCACCTCAGTTGTGTTATATATCAGGTGCATCTCCATCCCAGTCTAATTTTTGGATTAGGTGTGTTTGCAGGGTGTGTCGTATGAGGTGTTCCAATTTGGTGTGTCCTATCAGGTTTGTTTGGTATGTTGAATCTATCGTGTTAACCAAGTATAAAGGCGATAATATTACAATACCAATATGGCAAACAAGCAATTTTTGGGGTGATGAGTTTTTAAACTTAAGTCAGAAGACTAAGAAATGAGATCCTGGTTCTCAGATCTTCAAAAAAATCTATTAACACTACCCACGTCCTTCCTGCTGCCGTGCTGTTAACGTTCTGCCTCTTTTCTCTCACGCGACTTATTAAATATATCACATAACTACGCCTCAATTATGAATGTGTTCAAGGATATGATAAATCAAGGTCACAAGCCCACTCTAAAGAAGATCTATTTGTTTTCTTTTAAGGTGGGCTGAGTGGGAAAGTGGCGAACAGTATAACACTGCAGCAATAGTAGCTCACAGCCCCTCTATAAAAGGCATTGTGCAAAACGCATTGAGGAACTGGACAATGTACTCATCTAACAAGGTTCCTCTGTCGGCCCCAAACCGATATTCTGGTTAGGAAAAGTTGGATCCGCTGATGATTAGGTATATCACCTGAGAGTACTTTAATAATGAAAACGCATGCATCATCGTTAGAGATAGTGTTTAGTTCCACCTGACGAATTCAGGGTCACAAAAAGACTTTAAAACATCGAAGTTGGCCGTTTGAGTGAGTAAACCTCACTACGCGTTTGATTTAAATGTGAAAAAAAAGGTTAACCTAAACTCACTTCCGAGTAAACACTTTAATTTAGGCTGATACGTCGTTCACATAAAATGGACACAAATGAAATTCAAAATAACAAACAAATCCTTAACAGGAACCATAACTCTCACATACACATTGTAAACGCAGTTTTACTTGTAACAAAAAAAAACAGTTATTCACTTAGCTAAACTTCGTTTCCAGCGTGGTCGCCGTTGGTCTCTGCTACATATTATGGCCTGTATTGGTATAATATAAAAGACTCAGGGCTCGCATGACAACGCTTCCATGCGTATTTACGTGAACTTAATTATCTACTGCGATTTTAGCTTTTTGTCTAATGGTTATTGGTAGTGTTAATTTTCTGGCATTTATAGCTAGTGATTTATTTTTCATGTGTATTTTTCCACTTTTCCAGGCCGATTTTTATGACTGTTGTTAATGAAGGAAATTTTAACCCGTGTTTGGACAGCTTTAGAATTCCAGATTTGTACTTCTCGTGAGATGCGAAGGGAAGAAACTATTCGATACGACGATTTGTTCCCTATTGTTGGTGTATGATAATCTCTTCAGACAGATTAAATCATACCTGACGAATCGTGAACAATATGATGATATTGGATACTCTGAACAATATCAACTTGATATTAGTCATGGTGTTCCACAAGGACCGATTTTGGGACGTATCCTGTTTTAGATATTCACCAACGTTATCATAATGTGCAGTCCATTTTTTGTTTTAAAATTTTCCCTAAGGCCGCCGTTACACGGAGACCAAATAGTAACGTTTCATCATAATCATCTACAGTCTGCGGCACTACTCGGTCTGTTCAGGGCCGCGAAAAATCAGATTTCCAAACTGGTCCCAAACTAAGGCTGAAATCTGAGTTTCGTGGCGCTAGACAGACCGAGTAGTGCCGCTGACTGTAGATGATTTTGACGGAACGTTACCATTTGGTCTCCGTGTGACGGCGGCCTAAAGATATGTAGTTCTCTTTCTTCGGCCCTTCGTAACAAAATATATAATAAAATGGCAATTAGTATAAATGACGAACTATCAAAAGTTTCAATGCTACTCAAAGCAAATAAAATCTGCATCAATAAATTGAAAAAACTGCAAGTATCCTAATCTCGTAAACGCGGAATGCAGCTCTACCGCACATCATGGGTGATGGTTAGATTGAGAAAACTGAATCATTCAAATTTCTAGGACTCATCAATGATGAAAATTAGATTTTACATAACCATGTCTCGCATTTGCGTACAAAACTTTGGAAATCCAGCGGAGTTTTCAGTGAGTTAAAAATACTTGGGTTGAAAAAATTTAAAAGAAAGCCATAGGATATTACCTCAACTATTTTTAAAATACAGAATTGGAGCATGACAAGGGAGTGACAGAACACAACAAAAACTAGCCATTAGAACATACACAACAAAAAAACATTAGAACACACACAACAGAAAATTGTCATTAGAACATACACAACAAAAACTAGACATTAGAACACACACAACAAAAAATAACCTCTAGGGCATCAAGAAATTGGGAATGCAATGCTCATACAAACGCTCCATTAAAAGACATTCAAAAACACTCCTACTGATTTGTATTAATTCTCATTAGATAATTTCATGAATTAAAATCTAAGAAGTGATGATAAATATTTCAAACAATTGGTATCTGCTTAACTTGGCAATCACGATCATACGACACGAAATCGGAGTAAATTCATTTTACCTCATAATGCCCATACCAAATTTCATTTCAGTTTACACTTGTTCAGAATTATGATTTGGAACTCGATGCCTTTTAGTACCTGAGAGTCAAAATGTTACCGAGTATTTGAAAAGAAGTTTAGATGTCACCCTGTTTAGTCAACAACCGCTCATCTGGCATTGGGCAGAAGGCTCTGTTTATATCGGCGCCTTACTGTGCATGGAACTACCTTCCTGTGGAACAAAATGTGTTTGTGGCCATAAATATATTTATTATCAAACAAATCAGGGGTGTCGTAGAAGGGAAGATGTTTTTTAAATATTGAAAGCTAATACCATCATAACCAACTGCGTTTATATTATTCAGTGCGTATAAAATTTTCCCTATCGCTATAATACTAACTGGCCTTGGTTTCCATTCGTTTCTATAAGATTAGGGGATAAAACATTGTTTCGATTCACACTTGTAAGTGTGTGTTTGAATTGAGCTTAGAAACTTCATTGAAAACTTTTTCACCACCTTTCGAGAAGAAAGTAGGGAAATCATTCTCTAGATTCGAGGGAATGTCAAAATTACTTCTGCAGTTTAAATTTTCGAACAGAGCAACTTCTCTAATGATTTCTCACATTTTTTTTTTGGAGGGGGAGATTTCTTTTTGCCGCCAACAGTTCTTCGTGTAAGGGGTCTTCTTTTGCTCCACTGCCTTTTTTCGAAGGATTTTCTCGTGATGTTCACATAGGTTTCACAGAATACTGTCTGATTTGTTTAGTTTGTACTCGTGTTGATGATTTTTAATACATGTTCCAAAATCATTTCATCTGAACTGCTCCCCAATATCATTCATATTTTAATAACGATCAACGTTTGTTCCGAATAGTAATTCAAAAATATCATCATTTCACTCGTAAATGATTTCGTTTTTCTTCTAGGATGATTGGCCATGTTTAACCCGTAATAAAAAGACTGTAACTTCGTAAAATATTGAGTCATGAGTGTACGAAACGTAAAATGTGGTGGCGGAGAATGTTGTATTGGACGGCATGCATTCTGTATTATAAGTTCATATTGGGCACATGCACAGATGAAAGTAATATGCACTTCTTTTTTCATTTTTGTTTTGCTGCTGCACTTTTCAATGCCTTCTGAGTAAGGGTTTTTTTCGAGTGTGGCTTTTGGCATCAGAAGTTTGCCGATTTCCCTCCACTCCATTGTCAGATATGTCAAGGGCATCATCTATTGTGTTCAGTTCACGAATGCAATGAAACATCGGCGGAGTCACGATTATTGCGAAGGTTGACAACGCAAGACAAGTTGCCATAAAGACCAGTGTGGGGAAGAAGCCCTATATATGTATATCCTATGGGAGACTATTGCATACTGATTTGGTAACCACAACGATAATTAGTTGATAAAAATTTGAATCAAATAAAACCTTTTTTGAAAACAAAGGCAGGCCCATTTTGGACTTCAAAATTGTTGTTGGAGATGTTGAAATATCTGTTAGCCTGAGTGTAGACTAGCGTGAGAACATAATTAGTTAGTTAGCCTAGAGCCGCATTACTTCAAAACTGAAGATAAATACATGAACATATTTTTAAACGAAAATAAACTGTGATGGGCGACCAGTCACATTATTTGACTGCTATTAATATCAAAGTTGTTATAAATATATAAATAGATGTTTATAATCCTGCGCAAGCAGTGTCACTTCACAGTTTCATTCTAGCCATCACAAACTGTGCATCATCATAAATATATTTATATTTTACATATCATTACTTGAGATGTTGTAGTTTTAACACAACTTAATCAAAACTACAATTCGATAGTTAGAGCCCCATATCCATAATTTGTTCCTCATACAAACTGACCGACCGAATTTCCAAGGACGAAAAGAAAGAAAGAGAGACAAAAGCAATGAAAAATAACATTCCCCAGTAGATGCAAAGTAGGGAATACAAATTCGGCATTTTAAAGCATGCATGGGTATTACGATCCCCATGTGTGAACATCAAATAAAGATCTAAATGTGAAGATATTTGAAAACATTTTTCGCTCGTATTAAAACATTTGAAAATGATACGTAATGTGATAACTTTATATAACATCCATTTTTTAATTTTATTTTAATTTTCAATTTCCTTTTTCCTTTCAAACAATGTTCTTTTTAGTCGTGTGTGGGAATTAGTCGCTCGTGAGTATATTATGACAACACTATTTTCGGTAGTTTACTTTTCGTACTGTTCCAGCTATGCTGCAATGGTATGGTTACCATTGTACAACAATCCTCACGTCTGTAACTGCTGTGAACGATTTTGTACCAGTATTATCAGCGTAGGTAGAAAATGCTATAAATTTGTCTAATGGTAAAACATTTTATTCCCTTCGAGCTCATTATTTTGGTATACTAGTCGATACGTGAGAAAAAAAATCGCCTTAGACGCAAAATAATTTAAATCTGCCCACTTTACCTCAACATCAATCCTTCAAATCACTAATTACTATGTCCGTGCGCGCTAACGAGAGTGTTTTGAACTATGCGTCACAAGGATGAGGTTTTCTTAATTACGGATATTGATTTGCATTTTTAAAATCAAAATAATTAAGGGAACGCATTTTTTGAGAAGGCAAAGAAGGGAACGCATTTTTTGAGAAGGCAAAGATTGGAACGCATTTTTTAGTGCTTTTCTCCGAGTCACTTTTGTTCCGAGATATGAATCATTGTTTCATTTTCTTATTCCATGCAGTCTTGAAATGTTTTTGTTAGTCTCGTGTGGCAATTTTTTGTTTCTTGCGCTCGTGAGTTCATTATGACAAACTATTTTAGGTAGTTACCTTTTTCTACTCTTCCGGCTATGTTGAAAATGTTACGGCTAGCATTGTACAACAATCCTTCTCATGTCTTTGACTCCGGTGAACTCTTTTGTGCCAGTATTATTAGCGTAAGTAGGAAATATCATAATTTTTTTTTGTTATGATGAATTGAAATTCTTTCCCAGCTCATCAATTAGCACACTAGCCGATGCGTTAGGGTGAAAAGTTATCCTAAGTCCAAAGTCCCGAATGTCGACCTCACAGTCTTAGACGCAAAATAAATGAAATCTGCTAATTTTACTTTTAACATCAATCCCTCACACTTGTATCACTAGTTCCTACGTTCGTATGCTCGTATTTCAATACATGTAAGTGCGCACCAATGAGAGGGTTTTCAACAATGCGCTAGGATTATGTTTTCATAATTACTTGTATTTATATGCATTGGCAAAATCAGATTAACGCATAGAAGAGTACGCATTTTTCTATGTTTTTCTCTTAATCATTTTTATTCCGACATGTGCCATGGGTATTACGATACCCATGTGTAAGTAACAACTACGGATTAATGTTAAGATATTTTAAAAACAAATGTTGTAAACATTTCATGTATAAACTTTATTGGAAATAAACTGTTTTTCGTTTCATTTTTTCTAGTTCTTTTGTGCAAGTAGGTGATATATACATTGGCATGACAGCAACTGAAACGATGTCTGAGAGAATAGCATTACTTTACCTGAGAAAGAGATTTTGTTACTAATTGTTGGTGCTTCTTGACTGAAGTAGTTTTACAAGCACAAAACCAAAAAGATTTTTCGTGACGATCCTGTACATTACGCTATCTATATCTGCGTAATGCTTTAACTTAGACTCCAAAATCTTTGTCATATATATTAGACAAAATTCCTCAAATGAAAAAGTTTGTCGATAAGAAATATATCGAGGAAGATTGGCGAAAACATTACTTGGATGAACAATTAACCCCTGACATGTCAGCCATTAATTACCGGGAAACAGTGTTTAGCCGTAAAAATGCCAGTGGGCTACCATGTTATCCAAATCTTAAAATTATAATTTCAACGTTGTTGTTCCTCCCAGTTTCAAATGATTTCGTTGAACGTTTTTTTGGCCAAATTAATTTGATCAAAACTTCACGAAGAACCAGTTTGAAGAATGAAACCGTGCATGGTTTGATGCATGCAGTGTATTACCTTAAAAGAATCTGGCTTCACTGCATCCAATTTTCCAATTAATACTAAGCTAATGAAGGCTATTAATGAAGTGAAAAGCGATGCCACGTGATGCTTCAATTGGAAATAAATCATCCGTAGATGCGGATGTTTGTTTGTTTGTTTTGCAGATTCTTCAGCAATGCCAATACCTTAGAATATAAAATGTGGGAATCGTGATGGCTTTTTTATTATGTTATAGATTGTAGGTTGGTACTATGTATTCCCAGAGCCTAATTTTTTGTGTGAGTATAGTATAGCTTCCTGGATATTAAAAATTATTTGTATAAGTTAGGCTTTCGCTTATTTTGAACAGATTGATCTAAGGCTATACTCACCAACGCACGTAAAGTTCATTCATTTTTTATTTGTTTTGAATCGGTCAAAAGACTCAATACAAGAAGCGGAAAAAATGTTACACATGTCTGTATTTTCCATTCAAATTTCCTCGTTTGGTTCCTGTAACAATTATCAGTTACGCATTGTGAACACTAATTACAAAACCTGGACCAATCTTGTCGACCACAGTGCTTTGTGTGTTTGTTTGAGTTCTTTATCGATCCACGTTTGGAGACATCTTTTGAAATTTTAATGGAAAGATGTCATTTTATACACAATTCCATAATAAAGGTGTTCAGATCATTCATTTTTATATAAACAAATCCCCAGAAACTTTGATGAAAGCTGTAATTGTGACTTAATTAAGGGCAAAGCTAATAGCATTATTAAAGCCTATGCGGTAATTATTATATTGCCATCATTTATATTTTTTATGGTAATCAAGGAGCATTCTAGGGTAAAATAAATGTTATCTAAGGGTATAAAGATTGACGAGCGTGGGACTGCAGGGCTGCCAACGTTGCGTTTTAACCCAAGATCTTGGGTTTTTGTGAAATGCCTTGGGTTCTTGGGTTTTGTCTCTGAATTGATTGACAATCTTGGGTTGTGAGCCAAATACTTTTATCACAGTATACAGAAATTTTCCAAAGTTGAATTATTAGGCACAAATGCTTATACTTTATTACGCTTAAAGGCTTCGTTACACGTTTGAAATGCGTTGCAAACCCGTCACAGCCTGTACTCAAATTTTAGGGTGATTGTCTTTCTGGGAGCTCAGTTCATTTAAATAAAAAATGGCTAAAGAAATTAATTCAGCAACAAAGAGAAAATGGTATGCTCAGTGCTCCAAGGAAGAATTGCTCAGTGAAACGCAATTTAAAGAGGTGCTGGAGCAGAATATCAACGATAAAGACTTCAGTTACTGCAAGACATGTAAAGTGACCCAAAATTGCAAATAAATCTATTTTGACGAGGCATAAGAATTCTGTTAAACATAAAGAAACACGAACATTACTCAATTTCTTAAAAAAGAGACAACTGAGAGCTGACAAATAGCAAAGAGTGGTCTAAGGTTTGCAGCGTATTTTGTAGAACTTAATAGACTCTTTGCCAACATTGACCATCCCGTAGAGGTCTGTAAACTTGCATTTCCTGATAGTAAAATAGCCGGAAATCTTTCGACGAAGCAAACAAAACTTTCCTGTATAATACAAGATAGTATTGCTTTTGATGAATCTTGCAAACATAACATGAGTATTAAATTTGTAAATTTATTTGTAGTATATATCATGTGTTGTTAATATTTTTGTTTTCTTGGGTTTTATTCTTAAATCTTGGATTCTTTAAAACCAAGATCTTGGGTTTGGATAAAAATCTCATTGGCAGCCCTGCGTGGAAGGCTTGGACATCGATCGGCGGCACCGCATCTGCAGACAGTGCAGTACTTTGCTTTCAGCACCTGAACGAGTAACGCTATGCCGCGTCCTCGAAAGCGTACCTTGCATTTGCGTTCTTTAGCTGTTGCACGTCATAGGACGCCAACGGAATCTTTTGTGCCTGAGCCTGTGACTGCTCTAGCTAAGAGGAAGAGCTTGTTGCCTCCCATTGAGCGTTTTGTTACGCAGGAGTCGTTATGCTGCTTTCACGTCTCCGATATCCGTCGGCTTGCGCTCCTTGTAAGTTGCACTGAGTGTGCCGGAGCGTGCCGATACACTCAGAGCAAATTACATCATGGAAGCTGGTCTGTTGTTTGCATAGCCTGTTCGCATGTCATGTTCTCGAGCGAACATGAATATGTGACAGGTATTGATGGAAAGAGGCATCGCTTTTCTAGGTTTTCTCTGGCTCAAGTTTACGACAGTCAGTTGAATGCAACGGGCTACTCAGGTCATGTGCGCTCGTGCATGATCTCTGGGCTCACAAAGTTGTCATTCAATGCCTATCATAAACGAGTGACATTCTTTCAAGAAAGCATGTCTCTTTTTGTTCGTGAGCAACAGCCCCGCGTCCATACTGCGCTGACTCGGGCCTACAACGCTGAGCGTGCAGACGGTGCTGAGTCTGTGCTAGACGTCGCCGTCAGCTTCGATGGCACGTGGATGACGAGGGGACACTCATCTCACCTGGGTGTTGCTTTTGTCATGGACAGTGAAACTGGATTTGTGCTCGATTTTGAAGTGCTGAGCAATTACTGTGAGACTTGCGTCAAGCAGCAAGCTAAACTTACACAAGCAGAGTTTACTGCTTGGAAGCAGACTCATTCAGCTTGCACACGCAATTTCGAGGGCAAGTCCGGAGCCATGGAGGCAGCGGCTGCCGTCCGTCTGTGGGGCAGGTCGCGAGCGTTAGGGTACCGGTATACTGTGCTCATCGGAGACGGTGACTCGTCTGCCTTCAATGCAGTACGGGCACTGAACTCCGGTGCTGGACCGTATTCGGTCCCGGTCGTCAAGGAGGAGTGTCTGAATCACGTCTCCAAGAGGCTCGGGACTCGACTTCGGAACCTGAAGAAGGAGTTGCCTCGCCCTGTGACGCCCAAGAAAGGAAAGGTGATTCAGAGGAGTCTCCTAGGAGGGCAAGGCGGCCTGACTGACGATAGCATCTCGCAACTGGAACGGTTTTATGGCCAGAATATTCGTAAGCACAACCCCACAGCTTCTGTGGAGTCACTGCGGTCGAGTATTCTATCGTCATACTACCATGCCAGTAGCACTGACGCTATGCCTCGTCACCAGCATTGCCCCCCCGGTGAGACTTCTTGGTGCTGGGTACGGCGTGCTGAAGCAGAGGGTAAGACCCCTGGTCCACACTCCGACCATCGCCTGTACCTTTCTGGGTTGTCACAGAAACTCCTGAAGCAGGTGTTGCTTGTGTACTTGGATCTCACGCGGCCTGAGCTTCTTGCCCGTTGTCTGAAGAAACGGACTCAGAACGCGAACGAGAGTCTGCATTCGAAGTTGTGGGTCCGGTGTTCGAAAGCCAAGTTCGCTCATCTCGGCAGAGTGAAGTTCGCAGCTTCGGACACCGCCATGACTCATAACTTCGGATCTACTGAGGGCTGTTTGTTCGGGCGTCTGGGTCTGATTTCCGAGGACGGGGCAAAGACTCAACGCGCGAGAGATGAGAGTACAGGAGCAAGTCCGAAGCGCCGCAGACTTCACTGGGCGCGTAATGCCGATGAGCCCTCAACGTCATACGCTCCTGGTGGATTCTGAGTGCCCTAGTAGCTCCTCTTTCCTTCCGTGACTTCCTTTTGGTTTCCTGGCTTGGCTTTTCTTTCCGATTGACGCGTTTGACTTCTCTACTGGTTGATTTTGCACCCAATGGTGCAGGCGCCCTTGCGGCGCCAACAAAAACTGAACAGCGCCTTTTGGTGCTTGGCCTTTCTAGGACCTGTGCGCCATAAAATGGTGCACCGGTTACTTTGAAGGGCCGCCACGAGCTGAGGCATGTCTTCGGCATGCCTTGTGCACGGGGCGGTGCAGCCACATTCCTCAAGAATTCTACGGAAACCTGTTACTAGATTTCACAACAACTTTTGCGTTTTTCTTGTAATGTAATTTATTGACATTCCCAAACACACTCCTACAGTTTTCAACGTAGGAACGTAATTTTGGTCTCATTCAGCGCAACAATATTGTGGAAACAAAACGCCAAAACGGAATTTTGAACTTCGATTCTAAACCCGATTTTTTATGTTACAAATCTAGGATTTTTTTGGGGAAAAGACCTAATATGAAAGAAATGTGTCAATAAATTTTTTCTAACTCGACATTCAAGTATCCGCTTCGTTTTCGTGTTGGCACGTTTTTCTGCGTCGAATGAGAGACCAAAATCACGCTTCTACGTTGAAAATTGTAGAAGGAGTAGAGTTTTGCGCAAACCTATATATATTGTATGTGTTCGCGCAAAACCCTCGGAATTCTCTTCAACAACATTTGAGGACATGCGATAAAATTGTGACACTGTGAAAGATTGATATTATTCATAAGTAACACGTATATACAAGATTTCTACATATCGTCTACATTTGAACCTAATTATGGTTTCATAATCAACTGCGCTACACAGGCTAAGTGTAAGGTTTTCGCGGTAGGAATAGTAGGAAGTAAACAAAGTCAGCTAAGATAAGTATAGGCATTCCAACTTCGTAGAGTTTGAAATGCTGACCCCAAAGTAGCATTGGCCAATGAGTATATTTTAGGAAATCGATGCGATGCAATATGACGTGACACATTCACTCTAAATTCTCTTATACAATTTTGGCGTTTTTTATATGCTGGGGAAGCTTATTGCACAAAAGATCCCCAGAAACTGACAGAGCTTTTTGTCTTATGTCAGATAAACGGTAACTAACAAAGATATCATTCCTCCGATTTGTTTTTTGTATGGAATATTGGAGGGAAATTTTTTTTACCACATCTGCATTACTCTGAGGGAAGTTCAGAGATGAGAATACTTGTCGAGCTTTTTGAACCATGAATCTGTCTGGTATTGGGGTCCAGCCGAGTTTTCTTAAAAGAGGGGTGGCATGATAGCGTTTCTTGAAATTACCTTTGCATACCACTTTGGCTGCAAAGTTCATACATTTTTGCAATTCTTTTTGAAGATTCTGATATTTATCTCCCCATGCTAGATTGCAGTAGTCCAAACGCGATACAACTAACGACTGAATCATTATTAACTTAGATTTTTCGTCAAGTGTATTCTTAATGTGATGAAAGAACACTAACAGTCCGCTAATTTTATTGCGTATTGTTTCTCCGTGTGGTTTTAATGTCATATTTTTGTCGAACAAAACACCCAGATTTTTTGCCTTAACTACTAGTTCAATTTTAGCGTTCCCAAATATTAGCGTAAATTTTGGTAAATTTCTGACCGCATGCTGTGATCCGAAAATAATGCATTGCGTTTTACTTGCGTTTAACGGAACACGCTTCAGTAAGTTGTCTTTGTGATGCAGAGACAGAGGTTTACACTTTGAACGAAAAGTTAAAAAATTGGCTCAGTTTTTCAAGAGTTAAGGAGGCGCCAAGTCTTTCTAATGTCGGCTTTAAATTGAGTAAACTTGAGCTTAAAGTAGTTCTTTTTTGATGTACTTTTCTGGTTTGTCATATAGTTTCTGAATCTGTTATGTTTCTCTAGATATTCTTCCTTCGCATTCGCAAAGGAGAGCTAGGTACGCTTGACGTTTCTTTATATTTATCACAATGTCTCCAGTAACCCAGGGCTTTTGTTTACTTTCCGGTGTAACTGTACGAGTTACAATTGGGCAACAGTGATTGTATGCGGTCATTATAGTTTCAGTCAACTTTACTACTGCTTCATCAATGCTCGTTGCATTATTGTTTTGTTGAGAGATGTGCAATGTTGGCATTTATTCTTCTAGAACGGTGCGCAATTCTTCTAAATTTGATTCGTTTACTTTACGATATGAGTAAGTTTCAGCCCGTGGCTTGGTGCAAGCAATAGAGACATTTTTCTTAATAAGAAAAACTGGAAAATGATCTGATAAGTCAGAAGTAATTATTCCAGCAAAAAAATCAGTTGGGTCTGTCATAAAGATGCTGTCAACCAGCGTAGCAGATTCTGAGGAGATTCGTGTGGGTTTTGTGACGATCGGAATGAAAGATTTAGACTGAAAGGCATTTAGGAAATTAGAGATTGATTCATAGCTTTCTTGTTTCAGTAGATCATAGTTAAAGTCATCGCATATGATTATATCATTGTATAAGGACCTGTTCAACTGAGAAATAATACGATTGAGCTCATTCAGGAAGGATATAGGCCAGGCTGTAGGATGGTCTATACACCGTTCCAAGCACAATTCGTTGACCATCTCTAGACAGTTCTACAAATAGCGACTCTATATGATACCGATTCATTGTTGCACTTGCAGATCTTAACAGATCTCTCGTTCGAGATTACCCATCCTCAGTACAGATTCGACTCGCCGCTGACGGTTTTCCATCCATCGTCCGTGAGAGACGTCAGCGAGAACTTTATAGAAGTCATAAATACTACGTACTACGAATGTGCGCTTAAGCTCTGTAAGACTGGTTGCAAAATTGCGAGCGACAGCGGGAGCCATTGGATAGTGGGTCACCAACGCATTGTTGCGCGACCGGGCTGAAGAAGGTGAAGCGCATTTCCAGCATATTTGTTCTTTAAATGCAGCACCGAGTCTCGACGCAAAAGCCTATCTGAAGAAGATCTTTGCAGGTAGAAAGACGATAATAAAAATAGTGATTGAGTGTCTCAGTGTTCAACATCAAATGGACACGTTCAGTAGTGGACCATTCTCTTAATTCAGCGTTCGTTCCGTCCGTGGTAAATGGTCAGTATACCTGTCATTTATCATATGTGGGTGATCACACAACAAATATAAATCTACAACTAAGAATGACCGTCGTGTGTTTATTTATATGTTTCGTGTCTCGCTCTTAAAAATAGATAGGACGAAATTAGCACTGGCGGTCTTGGTTTCAGTTCAATGGTATATTAAATACACTCATTTTCGCTGTACAAGCGCACTATAATGAGTCACTTTCAAAAAATTTCCAGAGATCCTGAGCCCTGTATATACTCGAGTCCGTATCGTGGATACCAAGTTCGGCGGGATGTTTATTACTGTCACAAGAAAGATAAGTTACCTTTTGTGAAATAAGCTTAAACATGGAAACTCCACTCGAACGTAAAGAAAAACTGAATCGAGACTGAAAAAGAAGAGCGAGAGAAAGATTATCCCAAGAACAATCAGCTGTTGTAAGGCAACTGAGGCGGGATGAGTATGCAAGTAGTTCACAGAAGCGACTAGAGGCCATACGTTCAGCAGCAAGAAAAAGAAAAGCCGTTTACTTCCAAAAACGTTGACACATGAGATACATGCCAGCTTATTGGCTTTAAAAAAAAATTCTAAATATAGGACGTCCTTAGACAAACGTTCCATACGAGGAGTACTAATACATTGACAACCTATACGTGATCTACTAATAGATAAACCAAACGAGGTGTACTAGTAGATAAATTACCCGAGGTGTACTAATAGACAAACCATACGAGGCGTACTAATAGACAAACTATACGTGATCTACTAATAGACAAATCATACGAGGAGTACTAATAGACAAACTGTCCGAGGTGTACAAGTACATAAATACATAAACCATACGAGGCGTACTAATTAACAAACCATACTTGGCGTGCAAATAGATTAACCGTGTAAAGGGCTTTCAATAGATTCAACCGTGTTGAATCAAAAATATCATTTCTCGGATATTTTATATCCCAAGAAATGGCTGGCTGACAACTTATAAATAATTTAAATGCCACTAGAGAATTCTTCCAAATTCCTAGATTATTAATTGAATTGAAGTAAGAAAAGACAAAAAACGCTTTACCGAAGCAGATTGAAACACCGTAGTAAATGACTATCAAGTATTAAGAAAATGTTGGTCACAAAGTAGGCCCTAATTTATAAAGAACATCACGCAACACAACACGCACATCTAGAAATGCGTAAACAAACTTACACGCAAAATGAAATTCATGGCTTGTTCAGCATACAGACAGAGAGATAATTTTTTCACGAGCGCTTTATTTCATTTCTTTATATTTTTCATTTTTTTCTATTCACAGATGCGCCCTCTGGGTTGTGAAAGATCTATTTTTGAATCATTAAGCAAGTGCAATAAATTTATTTATTTCCGAAATATGGTTCAGTGATAACTGGTCGCAGAGATTTAGGTAAAATGTAATGGGTCTTGATGTTTTGCTTTTACACAAAAAATAGAAATAGAAACATATATATATGCATATGTGTATATATATATGAACATGTATATGTACACACATACACTCATCTACTTACACACACAAATTCGTATATATACATATTGAAAATGAATATAAGAAAAATAATAGTAAACATAGAAAACAATCTTGCACTTGCTACATCTAAAATGACAGTCAAGCTCAGTGTAATCGTAAGAAATAACCTGAGGAAAAAATAGGTAAAAGAAAAAAAAATTTTGAAAAACGTATAAATGAAATGGTTTATAATTTCCTAACAGAAATTTTAAGAAAACTCAAGTTACGGTCGAGGAACAACAACAAAAAAAAACATATTTCAAATCCTCTCGGTGTTCTCGGCAACATCATGCGGACATGGATACATGGGATAAAATGGAGTTACAGTGTAAGTTGGATATCACTTATGCAAATATGTACAAAATTTTTGCCAAGAACGCGTGAACAAACATACACTCAAAATGAAAATTCATAGCTTGTTCAACATACGGACAGAAAGATAATTTTTTCCTCGATTCACATGCTCAAATTGCGCTTTATTTTATTTGTCTAATTGTATTTTTCATTTTTCCTATTCACAGAAATGCCCTCTGGGGTAGCGATGGATCTATTTTTAATCTTTTTGCAAGTGCAATAGAATTAATTAGCCCGATTGTTTTCGCGTAATAAAATAGAAATGGAAACATGTTTATATATTTATGCAGGTATACATATACCTACATAGGTACGCACAGATATATCCATAAAAAATCTTAGATATTAAAAGATACACAACAACATACCTCCTACTACTCGTACATCGAAAATGACATTCGAGCTCACTGTAATCGTAAAATATTATTTGAAAAAAAAAACAATTAAAAAGAAAATTACTTCGAAAAACGTAAAAATGAACTGGTTTTTAATTTTCAAATAGAAATTTTCAAGAAAACTCAGGTTACAGTCAAGGAACAACAACAAAAATAAATATCTCAGGTTTTACATCCTATCGGTATTCTCTTCAGCAGCATTTAAACAGACATGGGTACATGGGATAAAATGGAATACTATTGTGGCCAGATATTACTTCTGAGTGACAAATATTTACAAAATTTGGCCCGTATAGGTAGATTAAACAATTATCCAAAGTAGTAATTTTAATTACTGAAATTTAGAGTTATTTCTGATTTGAACGTTCAGTGTTAGTATGCGCTGAACGCACAGAAAAATTAAAAAATTAAAAAAAAGCTACATTCTCCCCTCCCCTCAGATCAGCCGAAATCGATTGAAACATCTTCGTGAATGATTTCGAAATAGTGAGACAACGTTATCCAAAATTCGTTTATTAAAAACATAGCACAACCCTCACATCTATAAACCTGTGTACTGATGTACTCACAAAAATGTATTTCAGAGTTTGTTTATCATACGGATGTTAAATATAAATACAGAAAATAAAAAATAAAAAATAGATGAGAAAATACTACAAAAAATGAAAAAAAAGACTTTCATTCCGCTGCATTGAGCTGACGGCTGTGTTGCTCATTGTATATTCGACAGAAATAATTAAGATCAGTATTAGAATGACTTAGCAAACGTAAAAATGGAATCATTACTAATTTTCTGACAGAAATTTCAGGTAAGTGGGAAATTCACACTGATGTTCTGCAGGCCCTATGACGGACAGAGATGTAAAATGACGTGACACATTTACTCTAAATTCTTTTACAGTTTTAGAGTTTTTGATATGCTGGGTAAGCTTATTCCACAAAAAACTCTAGAATTTGAGAGCGCTTCTTGTCCAACGTCATATGAACGGTAACTGACAAAGACATCATTCCTTTGATTTGTTTTTTGTTTCGGATAATGGATGGAAATTTTTTACGGAATATGCATTATTCTGAGGAAGGTGCAGAGATGAAAACACTCGTCGAGCTTTTTGGATCATGAATCTGTTCGGTATTGGGGTCCAGTCGAGTTTTCTTGAAAGAGAGGTGGCATGATCGTTTTTCTTGAAATTTTCGTTGCATACCACTTTGGCTGCGAAGTTAATACATTTGTGCAACTCTTTTTGACGATATTTAGGTTGTGCGCAAACCACCCGACCAGTGGAAACTAATCCCGAATTAACGGGCTCTACTGCACACACATTTGCCTGGCACCCATCTGGGGCCGGTAACGCTAGAATAAAGATAATTAAGGACAAGCGGAACACAAAGGTACAGAGCTCACCTGAAGATTTCGAAGATTATGTTCAGGCGAACAATCTTCAATATAGCCGGCTGTCGAGGACACAAGAGTCCCCTGTAGCGAGGGTCGGATTGCC
>JACJUY010004247.1:0-13628 GCA_014220935.1 Platorchestia sp. MABIK | reverse complement strand
TATTAATTTTTAGGCTGATCAAGCGAATCACAGCCCTTGAACTTTATTGCCGAAGGCTCTTAAATCTACCTTACAAAGTCCGCAGTGGACCTCAGCGTTCGAGCAATGGCTAGAATTTCGACACTATCGAACCAGATATCTAGATTTTTAACTGCTTTTGATGGCTTTATTTCATAAATTCCTACTAAAAGTAAGATTTGGAGTTTTTTTGATTGCATCTTTGGATTCGAAAATTATTCATTGCGTTTTACTAGCATTTAGTTTGAGACCATTTTGATACACAAACTAAAAGGGGTGACAGATAACCCACGAGTATCCTGATTCTTCTACACTGGCGACCAAGAAATGTACAACATAATTGGTGTGATACGTGAAATTTTCACTATAGATTGGTCTGTCATAGTATACCCAAGAGTGTAAGAAATGATATGATTAATTGCACCACAAAAGAAGGGACCGAACTGTGGGGGGTTAAGGGAGCTCCACTCCCACCCCTCCCAGACAAAAATGAAAAATCTAGGTGATTGGAAAATCTAAAAAAAATGCTAGCTTTAACTTGCGACTAAATTTGTGATTTCGGATGCATTCCATCAGAAATAAGAGAGCTGTCAATTTGGCATAGTTTTTATAAAAAAAGACCATACTGAGAGGGATAAAGAGAGCTCCGCTTTCACCCCTTCTAGACAAAATTTTTTTTGAGTGATTGTAAAATTTAGATAAAAAATGTTAGCTCTAAATTGAGACTAAATTAGGGATTTTAGATGCATTATCTCAGAAACTAGAGTACTGTCAAATTGACCTTGTTTTTACCCTGTTTTTAGGGAGAAAGAATGTATGCGAATGACCGTTTGGGAAACCGGCCGCAGCAAATTGGCCCTCCGCAGCCCGCTGTCTCAGCGACTGAGGCGTTAACGGGGAGATGAAAGTTTTATCTTTGGATAGGATACACCACGGTATACATAAGACTTATGTATACCGTGGGATACACGTAGTGCATCAGATGCTAAGATGGATCAAAGACAAACATTTTACAGTTATAAAATTTGATTCAAAATATTTATGTCGTGGTTTGTACACAATATTCGAATCTTCCACGCTTTTTGTTGCACTGAACAGTGTGATGTCATTTTGTTTACAAACATTGGCTTCGGATTGAAATGTAATTTGAAGAAACACCAAATATGATTTAATTTTGGTAATTAATTCTGGAAATAAATTAAATACATAATATCACTCTTTACGTAAAAGTATATTATTATGCTATTAAATTTGATTTATGTTGAACAACTAATGCTGCTTTGATAAGGAAACGAACCTGTTGGCGTATTAGTTGCTTCGTGGGAATAGTAGAAATATCCATTTCACCTTACAGAGGTTCACGGAAAGTACTGCAATTTGTTCATTACTTTGCAATTCACATGTTGGATATTAAAAGGCTTAGCGTGAACTGGGTTCACAATGACTGATAAAAAATGGAAAATTTAGTATTTGTGCGAAAGACTGTTTGGTATTACCGCAATGGTACAATTGTTTCGAAATAAATTGTGCAAATCAAATGTGCCAAAAACAGCTGAAATAATTTTTTAGTAATTTTCATGTTTTTTATTCAGAGTAAAGGTTTTATTGACGAGTTTTTATAATGTATCTTGAGTTAGGAATCATTGATGGCTATCAATTCTAGTGCTTGATCATTATAAATCGATTGACGTCGAACACTGTATACCGTGACCATGGTGACCGTGACGTTGAATCAGCTGCCAGTAGGTGTTTACTCGAGTTGTTTACTCCCATAGCCCTGTAGACTTCTCTTGAAGATGTTCAGATCTTTGGCCATCATTTCATTCTAATCTAGCTTCAATTCTAAAATAGACATGTTTGTTTCATATTGAAAAAAAACTATGCTGTCAAGAGTCAGTGTCGTTAATTCCAAATCTGAACAATAAATTATGGCATATATTTGGCCTGGTGCTTATTACCAATAGTGCAAGGCTTTGTTAGTCCAGCTCAAATTCCTTGTTGAACTGATCACAAACTCAAAAGACAAAATGTAGTAGGTTATATGGCGCTCAACTTATTTATAATTTCCTTGAGCTAAAAAATGACAATTTACTTCTATTCTGTAAAACTTGCACAATAATAATAATATAATAAAAAGGTTGAAGCTTTATTAAGATGTAAGAAACAAATAGGTTGATATTTCATTAAACTTTATTTTTAAAGCTAATGTAGGTTTACTATGTGAACAGAAATCCTGTTTAGTTATAATTGCTAACTGTTAATTACATGCTATTTAGTTTTATTTTAGCTATATCCTGGCCTATGCATGCTGTGAGTGGCAAATTGTGATCATTTAATACTGAATGATGGTTGTTTTGTCTTTTTTTTCATTGTTTTTTTAGCTCAACATAAGCTTTTCTGTTTTTTTTGCCTGTTCTGTTTTCTGGAATATTTTCATGTAATTTCCTCTTTATGGTGACCCTCTAGTCTGAATCAAGAAATTAGCCATCACATTTTTTGTATGGGATCTACAGTGGCGCCAAAAAGTAACTCCGCACTGCCTTATTTTTTATTATATTTTAAATTATAGCAAATATAACTAATCATTTGAAGCAAACTTTACAACATCAAATTCTAAGCCTTTTAATCTATAGATATGCATTCTCAAGTTTATTTTTCTGCCACTCAGTAACTGTGTAGGCGTCATTTTAAATGAGATGGACGAAGTCTGCAGGACAAAAAGAAACTCCGCACAACGAAAAAACTTTAATTCTAAAATAATATTGAACAATTCTGATGATTTATCATATTCATTAGGTTAATATTTAGTGGCATAACCTTTCTTAGCCTTAACAGCCCTCAATCTCTTCGGCATGCCCTCGATCAACCTACGGCAATACTCTTGATCCAGACAGTCCCACTCCTCTTTTATTTTACCCCAAAGTTCTTCCAAATTTCTAAAGTTTTTGTGCCGTAGTTTGTGCTTGATGTTTGTAGTGTCGTACTATCGATACAACTTGATGTATTTTCAGAGGTAGCTGCAAACTGCCAATGAAAGAGCTACAGTATCAGAAGCCGTAAACTTCTATGGAGCAAGGGAAAGTAAAAGCACAGCAAGGCTCCTAATAATGTACTGATTCCGTCGGTGGCAGACCTTCCTTAAATCTAGCAATGCTCGGAAGTCAAACAAAGATCTTCCGTTGGTTGTAAAAGGAAAAAGCGTAGCAAGACACCATAAAGGACTTCGCCGGCCAGCTTCCGGCGGTTTATGGCTCTTCCTGCCCCAAGACCTGCAAACCCCAAATGCAACAAAGACATCCGGCGGCGCTTGCCTTGCAAGGCTCACTGCGAGATATAACAATTTCCCTCCCTTTTGATGAACATATGAAAAACGGAAGGCAGAACTCAACAACCCATTTGCATTACAGGTTTAGTTATTCTACCTGATCTACGCGGTTCATTTTGTGCAGGTGAACTACTAACAGGCTGCACAGTAGAAGGCTCAGCCGCCTTGCTACTGAAAGATCCCAAATTACTAGAAGAATGAAGCAGCTGATTTGAATCTCTCTTCCAGATTACATTTAATGCTAAGATTTGAACATGAAAGATATTAACTGCAACTTTACCCACAATAATTTCCTTCAGCCACTTGGGACCATTTCTTAAATTCAGAGCAAGAACATGATCACCGACATCAAATTGAGTTCCATACATAGGCTTAGACCTGGACACAAAATATTTAGGATTAACTTTATCTCTGGAAGTAACAAATTTACGTTTGTTGAGCGCAACAAGGGGAGCAATTTTTGTGGCACTATGAGGAATACAATGTGATTGAAATAACGCGTAATTAGTTTGTACATCAGAGAAATTATAAACACAGTTACCGTCACTCGTATTGTTCCTAGGCTTTTGTAGAATAGCTTCTTTCTTCCGCTGTTGAGGCTTACTTGAACTCTTCATTGACCCATCTTCTCTTCCGACATTGCAATGACAATCACTCCTTTCCGGCTGCACTATGTAAGTGCGACCTGCGTCAATTTCTCTTCGTATAGATCCCCTTCGTGTAGGTTCCCTTCGTGTCGGCTCCGTCGTAGATTTGCAAACTTTAGAAATGTGGCCTGTCTTCCCACATGTATTACACTTCAGTTTCAACGCATAGCAATTCTTTGCAAGATGCTTTTGCTTTGCTCCGCAACGGATGCATGTGTAGTTCGGCTGTAATTTTTCTGTTGTGAAAAACGATGAAGTTGAATCTTCACAAATAATGTCTTGAGCATCGGAACTTAACTGTTCGATGAGTTTTGCATGTTCAACACATTCATTGAAAGTTTTCCCGTCACACTTCTGTAGAACTGCACTTAGAATTTGCGATGAACGAAGACCAGCCACAAAGGCATCTCTCAATAGACGATCACGACAGCAATTATTGTAGTTGCACGCAGATGCTAAGTTATTTAACGTTTTAGCAAAACTTTCTATGGATTCATTAACACCTTGCTTTCTGTTTAGAAATGTAACTGATGCGCCCACAATGGATTTCTTGATTTCAAATTGCTGTATTAACTTTTCTTCAAGTTCATCATACGTAGCATCAGAAAGTAACGTAGGTTTAATTCTTCGTTGTAGATCAGTAATGATGTTTACGGGCAAGGCTTTAACTAAAATACTAGCTTTCTTACTGCCATTGCTTCCCGCCTTCTAAAGAGCGTCTGCACACTGTACTTGTAGTCTCTGCAGAAACTTGCACACTGTTTCCACTTCAACGTCGAATGGAGGACAGCTATCTGTAGAAAACGTCATCTTGGTTTCAAAGCACTTTGTAAAGTTCAAATTCACTTTGGAGATTCGAAGTCCTCGTCGCCAAATATGTAGTGTCGTACTATCGATACAACTTGATGTATTTTCAGAGGTAGCTGCAAACTGCCAATGAAAGAGCTGCAGTATCAGAAGCCGTAAACTTCTACGGAGCAAGGGAAAGTAAAAGCACAGCAAGGCTCCTAATAATGTACTGATTCCGTCGGTGACAGACCTTCCTTAAATCTAGCAATGCTCGGAAGTCAAACAAAGATCTTCCGTTGGTTGTAAAAGGCAAAGCGTAGCAAGACACCATAAAGGACTTCGCCGGCCAGCTTCCGGCGGTTTATGGCTCTTCCTGCCCCAAGACCTGCGAACCCCAAATGCAACAAAGACATCCGGCGGCGCTTGCCTTGCAAGGCTCACTGCGAGATATAACAATGTTATGCCAAACATTCTCAATAGGATTAAGGTCTGGAGATTGAGCAGGCCAATTCAAACAGGGGATATTGCGCTCCCAAAGAAAGTTTTTCACATTGCGAGCCGTGTGGATAGCCGCATTATCATGCATAAAAATGCATTTTTCATTTGGAAAGCTTTCAAAATAATCAATAAAGTGTTGTCCCAGCATTTGGAGGTATTTTCCGGAATTTACCCTGCCTTCCAGCCTAACTAGAGGCCCAGGACCATAAACACCGATGGCACCCCAGACCATCACAGATCCACCAACACCTTGCAGCGTCGATATTGTACACCCGTTTTTAAATTCTTTGCCCTTGTGGCATCTAACGTATTGCCTGCCATCACTTCCAAGCCTATTGAATTTGCATTCATCACTAAACAGAACTTTGCTCCACAAAAAAGCGTCTGTTTCTTCATGGCTCTTGGTGAAATTCAAGCGACTCTTTTTGTTCTTTGCGGATATCATTGGTTTACTTCTGGCAATACATCCCCTTAGCTTAAATTCTTTCAGCCGATTCTTGACAATTGACACAGAGCACTTTCCAATAAGACCACACTCTTTAAGCAGCTCTGGGGCACTTTCAAATCTGTTGCAAAGACTCCGGATCTCTATGGCATGGTCTTCTCTGGCCGATGTCACCCTTGGACGTCCACATTTTGGGATGTCATGAACGCTGCCAGTCTTTTGATGCTTTTGCAATGTTAGCCGAACGGTTTTTCCGTCACAATTCAATTGAAGACCAATTTCACGGTTGGATATTCCATTGTTGTGTAGTTTAATTATCTCCTTGCGGTTATCAACGGAAAGACAAGGCATGACTAAAATTTATTAAAGATTTTAGGACTTTATCTTCACTAGCACTGATAACAATTGCAAATGCCTGATTGCAGCTTAAAAGCGGACATTGTAGCATATTTACATTGAAATCCTAACATGCGGAGTTTCTTTTTGTCCTGCTGACTTTGTCCATTTCATATAAAATGACGCCTACACAGTTACTGGGTGGCAGAAAAAGGAATTTGAGAATGCATATCTATAGATTAAAAGGCGTAGAATTTTATGGTGTAAAGTTTGCTTCAAATGATTAGTTACATTTGCTATAATTTAAAATATTAAATATAATAAGGCAGTGCGGAGTTACTTTCTGGCGCCAGTGTAGATCTATGAAATTTGGCATACAAATGTATTTTAGAAAATAAATAGGGGTTGTGTTGCGCATTTTTTTCTATTTTTGCGATAGTTACAGAGATAACGGGGAAAAATGAAGTGTAAAATTGGGGTATTTTCAAGCAACTTCTTCTCAGAAAGTAGTTATTGTAGAGGAATGATGTAGGTATCATTGAATGTGGAAAGAGCTGCCACATAAAGAGTTAGAGGATTATTTTGAAATTCGCAATATTGTATTTTTGTTGAAATTAAAAAAAATTTTAAAGAGTTATTCATTTTTCCATAGATTTTGTAATGTAACTAAGAAACTTCTATGAATTTCAAAATAATCCTCTGTTTCTTTATGCAGCAACCTTTTGCACATCTAATGAAACCTAAATCATTGCCCTTCAATAATAACCTTTTGAGAAGAAGAAGCTTGAATATCTACATTTGCGTTGCTCAGAAAATGCATTTCAGTACCGAATGGCAGGTCTTCTCATTTACAAGCTACTTTGCTTCGAAAAATCAATGCAATTGACGTTTTGAAAGCTAGTCTGAAATATTGACTTGACTTTTGTTATCTTTTATCGTAGTATTTTATGGTTCCTTGTCAAAACTGGTACCACAAGTGGTACCAGTGGTCTGGTACCAAGCGAGACGAGCGTGAGGCTCAGTGGTAACGCATCGCTCAGGAGCACTTCAGGTGCGCTTCAATCTTAACTAAACAAAACAGATGCAATACCAGCTACTCTGAGCTTGACAGGCAGATTCAGCTAGTTATTTGACATGGTAATAGCTTCGGCATTCAGGATACCGAGCACTCGATGTTGCCAAATTGTACCAGTTCTTGAACAGCTGAATGATAAATACACATATCTTTAGGAATAAACAGTCGGTGAGCAATATCTAGGTGAAATGATTTGGCACATGAGCGCTGACATGCCACCCTCCCCGCCGCTTCTTCTCCCTACGTTTACTCCCCTTAGGTTCGTCAGATGCTTCCAAAGTTTTTTTACTGCTGATCAACTGTGCATTGCTCTACCGAATTGAGCAATAAAAAGAAATTCGACCGATTTTGGACTTCTGACTAGACGGTCCCCTTAAGTATATTTTTCAGTAATTAGTGATTTAGCACTTTCATCTGTTTTTTCTTATACAGTATCTGATTAATCATGAGTTTGATTTTGTATTAAGATTCCTCTACTATGCTAAATTCCTGTAAGCCAGCTATTCATTTAGTTTCCTAACCACTGAGAAAGCATTGTCTTGGCCTCTAGCATTGAATGCTTCATTCTTTCTTGAGAAGCTCTCCCATGTTGAAATTGTCATTCAATCCATTGGCTTATATGTATTTGGCCTCAGGTAGACTCATAATTCTTTTACAAAGTTTTTTTCCCAAAGGAGATTCTATTCTTGATCGACATTCTTAACAGCTATTCTACATTTGGGAAATGACAAAATAATAATAAGTTGAAAAAAAAACATGGAAATTGTAAAAGATGAAGGTTGACCAAGAATCTAAAATACTACTGTGCACAGGAGCAATGTTCTCACGAGAACATTGCTCCTGTGCACAGTAGTATTGTTCTCACAAAGCATTGTATCTATACTCAATATCAATTGATAAAAAAATATAGAATGCTTTGATCACTTATTAACTGAATATTTTCTCTGTCTTGACTGGCCAATTTTGCAATATATAATGATGAGATTTTTGTTTTATCAATTTTGTTACCCTTACATAAAGAATGCAAAAATTCCATGTCCAGATTTTGATTACATATGTTAAAACATTTAATATAAAGAGTAATCAATTATTGTATCTATGGGAATTAGCGCTCCCAGGGGGACAATGTGAGGGCCCGAGCTAAAGGTTAGGTAGGCTTTCTTTTTGTTAAAATAATATAGGTTTTTTTTTGTTATGGACCAACTTTTTTTTGGTTCACTGCTGTCCTGTTTTTTCAACACCTACTGCTTTCTTCTTCAACTTTGATCTTGTTTCATAAACTTCTTTCTCATCTTACTGTTTCTGTGCCCTTTCTGCATAGATTCCACGTTCCCTTAACTCCATACTAAATGGTGCCTTCTTCCTTCCTCTCTTTGGATCTCATTTGTTGAGGATAGGGAGGCTTAAACTAACTAATAATCTAATCTATAAAGGGTAATTAAATTAACTCAATTTTCAGATTTTGATAGAGTACCTCATGTAAAATGAATGCTTGCAAATCTAATTTGAGTAAAATGAGCTACCAAAGAGCTTATTGCATGTTTTCTTAAAAAGTGAACAACAGCTTCTCAAATTGTCAGAATGTTAAAGTCATTTGGAGGCAGATCTGGAGTGTTCAAGGTTATTAAATCCTTCAGAAATACTGGGAGCTACCTCCCAAAGGTGAGAAGCATGACATCTTGACTGGTAACAACTCAAAGCTTATTCATGCCATGGGGAAGAAAATGACATCTATATGCTGAAGTAGTTCAAGCAAAATAGCACAAGAGGTAAATCTGAGTTTTGTTTCACCATTCGAAATGCTTAGAAGATTGGTCTTGTATTATCACTACAAAAAAGTAAAACAATTCTATGATCCTTCACAAGTGAAGGGATAACTTATGTAAAACTTTTTCTTAATGTCTGATAGATTGAAAGCAGCTCTGTATCCTGTAAACAGCTGAAAAATTGTTCATGGTTGTAGCAGTTCATAATTTATACAATGATCAGGTTTTGGTTAATGATTTCCAGTATCTGAATGATAAGTTATCATTCAGATGTCTTGAACTCACTTTCATTTTTATGTGGACTTGTGTGATTGCGTTTGGCCAAATAAAACTCTCAATGGATTAGTTAATGACATGTTTATGTAGCTGTAGTGAAGTAATGCCATAGGATAGAATAAATGTAGGCAATAGGGGAATATTTCTGCAAGATAGAGAGGAATTTAACTCTGCAATAAAAAAGATTCAATGCTGGTGTTGGGAGAATTTTATGATTTATCATTCAAGGCATTTTGTGGCCTTTCTTTCTGCTCAGCTTATGATGTGACTCTATTGCATAATTCATCATGAGTCAGGATGTCTTGAATAGGTATTGATTTATCAGAAAGTATCGATGCTTCCATTGATTGAAGTCTTCATCTTACACTGTTGCCTCTGTAGTGCACATGGTTTCAGACAAGTGTACATATAGCGTCTAGTAAATTGTTTTGTTGCAGTGTATAACTGCGGTACTATAATTCACCCTGTAATGGATTATCTCATGCCCAATTATGACCTCTCTGTTGTACCTAATTATTGAATAGAAAATGTGAATGGCTAAATATCAATTACAATGAATATGCAATGTAATTCATTACATTATCTCCATTTTTAGTTTATCATGAAGGAAATTAGCCTTATAAGCCTTACTCTGAGAAACCTCAACCCTGGTCCTTTTCTGAAAAAAAGATTGAAATTTAGCTTTTTGAAAGTTAGCATATACACTAAAACTATATTTACCATGTTCAGATTTCAAGTTTCAAAATTATTAAATTGTTTTTACATAATTATTTGAATTCTGCATGTCTACTGTTTTCAATACTGTTGTAGCTGAAGTATATGATTCTTCCATTTAAATTTGATGTCTTGAAAATCCTACAAAGTGTATTTATGAGGTTTTTTTTTTAATAATTTTTTGTGTGAAATGTAAGTACTGATTTAATTTCAGGTAAATTTTCAGAGAGCTTCTAGCTCTGGTGCTAATTTTAATACAACTAAGACCATGGAGTACCCCCCAGTAAGACGAGATGAAACCTTTGTAGAGGAGCTTCATGGTGTCAAGGTGAGCAGTAGCAGCAGCATGAGCTTTAATGTCTCTGACTATCTTATTACTGGATAACAGTGAGCAAAATCACTGGGATGACTTGCTATTTGAAAAAACACTTTTTATGATTGAATTTGTTTGCAGTATACCCATGCATCATGGTCTTATTTTTTCAGTAACCTAAACTTAAGCTCATCAGTTGAATACAATTATTGTTTTTATGGGAATCAGTATTTCCAAGGGAAAATCAAGGGTCCCAAGCTTAGAGTGAGGTGAGCTTTCTTTTAGTTGAATAGAATTTTATTTTATTAATGACCAATTTTTTCAGTTCACTGTTGACCTCTTTTTCAGCACCTCTGTTTCAACTTGTCTCTTGTTTCAAAACCTTTACCTTTCTTCTCAACTTGCTGTTTCCGTGTATGGGAAACTTTGGTGGAACACATCTTGTTCATAGATTCTGCATTTTTCTTAACACATTCACTGTGTATTGGGCCACGTGTGTACCAACAGGTAAATTGCCCATTTACGTGCCGGTATAAATGAATGACATTTTATCCTTTTCCATGATATTTTAAAAAATAATTGTGGTCATACGAGGTGAAATGTTATCGTTCTATTGTATTTTCATATTCATGAGGAAGAATAAAAATTTAATCAAGCTGGAAAACCGATTTCCCTATTCCGGTAATTACAACCTAGCCAAACCAACCGTAACAGCCGTGGAAACGCAGTGAACGTGTTAACTTGCTAAATAGTGCCTTCATCCTCCCTCTCTCAGGAACACCTTTTTAGTGGTTATGGATGCTGGAACTAACTTATGACCTAATCTATGTTTATTAAGCTATTGAATCCAGTTTGAAGATATTAAATGTTACTGTTTTTTAATTGAGTAATTTTAGCCTCTATAATTTCAAAAGAATTTTAAATAACATTCCAATTTCTTATCTGCATTAAATGTGTGAAAAGTTACTGTATAATTGGTAGTTCTTCTGGGAAGGTTGAGATAATTATGCAAGAACACAATGTTTTGGAGTGTTTAACTAGCTTATATACAAGCTGTTACCTTATTTTCTATTGTATATAAGCATTGAGGAAGATTAAATACAGTGGTCAGTTGCATTGTATCAAATTTATAACATGATTTTTTCTTCTGTTCAATCATCTTGTGGATATACAACTGATGGATTGCAATTTGTCAGAGAGTTGTAACATCTTTTACTTAGCATGACAGTAGAAAGTGGTTTGTACAAGATTTTATTAAAATTTAGATTCATTGAAATTTGTAAATTATGTACTAAGGAAAAGTTGAATGTATTTAAAAACTTTTAATAAGGTTAACCTTCAGCAACTGCTCTAGCTTGATAGAATATTTGCTTTTCATTTGAATAAAAGTGGGATATGCAAGTTTGTATTGTGATGTGGTATCATCTACAAGTTACACTGTTAGCTTGCACTTGATGAACAATGTGAGTTGTTGAGAGAACCTTGTTTAGTCATTAGGCCTTATTTCATTACTGATCAAGTTTGTAAATGTATAGTTATTATTGATTTGCTTATTTCCCAAGTGTTGAGGTCATACTTGAATGATTTGAAGTTCCACACATTTTTGTTCACAAGTTTATAACAAATTCCAATTTACAGGTACCTGATCCTTACCGTTGGCTGGAAGATGTAGACTCAGAAGAAACAAAGGCTTTTGTTGAGGCTCAGAATGCTCTCACGGAGCCTATCCTGGAGAAGTGCTCGGCTCGCGCGACCATCAAGGAGAAGCTCACTGCGATGAACAACCATCCCAAGTATTCTTGTCCATACAAACGTGGCAAGAGGTACTTCTATTACATGAACAGGGGGCTTGAAAACCAAAGGTTAGTGTGTTACATATCTTTCAAGTTCATCTTTGTTGTTGCTTGAATATTTAATACAGGTTCTAATTCTAAGTTCTTGGTTCTTATTTCTAATGCAATGGATACAAAATTATTATTGTTGTGTTATTTGTAAAGAATGGATAACTCACAAGAAATGCTACTTCCTTTATCTTGAATTAAGTTTGTATGTTTTGTTGTCCTGCATAGCTACGTTGTGTTTCGAAGTGTAGGTATGTCTGGAAAATAGAGCAGAGAAAATTGAGTGTAACAATTTTATTTATTTTACTGCAGAAATGCACAAAATTTTGAACTAGCTAAATTATTAGCTAGGTGCAAAACCCATAAACCCTTTTCTTACAGAGAATCATTGTGTGTGTGTGTTGTATGCTCCAGCAAACAACTCAATATTGCACTTCAGTTTGCTGATGGGTTTTATGTGCAGTGTATGATGCAAATAGTGTGCAGTGTAAGCAGCAAGGAATGTAAAACTGCTGAATTATGCCCCATCAAAATATGAATTTTGAACTATGAGGAGGACTTCACTATTTTTTGTCAGCCATAGCTAAACAATAATACTAAATAGTGAACAATTTTAATGATGAACTGCTAAATTTGGTGATGTATCTATTCTATTTTGATTGAGCAGCTTGAAATTACACCTTGAATGGATGGTCTAGTTGGTATGTATTATAAGCAAATGCAGCTACAGAAATGAATGGCTTTCCCTGATTATTTATATATCTAATTAATTAATAACTTTTCACTCAGCTTTGACCCCATGATAACATAGATGTAAAAGTGTCAAGTTTCTGCTCAATTTCATTGAAGCCACAACGGCATTGTTTCTTGGTGTGAAAATGTCCTTATATATCTATTTTCAATGGTAGTTTTTTCAAATTAAAAGGCCCCTTTAGTATTGATATCTATTTTTGGCATGTTTCAAATTTTAATGCTCAGTAGATACTTAGTTACTTTGTACGGCAGCATCCTGTACATGCAAGACTCCCTGGAAGCGGAGGCGCGGGAGTACCTCAACCCCAACAAGCTGTCAGAAGACGGCACGGTGTCCATCGCAGGGTCGCGCTTCTCTGAGGACGGCGAGACACACGCATACATGCTCAGCAAGAGTGGCTCTGACTGGACCACCGTCCACTTCAAGAAGGTGAGTCCTGTCTGACAAGATCGAGCCAGCAATTCATGTCACGCATGGATTTTTGCCATTGCTTTTCATCTTGTTCTGAACATCATCACCTTGCACTAGGGTTTGCAATCCTGTGACAAAATGAAAATCACGGGATTTCAGGACGACAACCCCGAGAATTCCCGGGATTTCTTGGGATTTCTTTATATTTATATTTCCCCCTGTGGGGGGGTTTCTAGAATTTTCATACCGTGGTCCGCTGCGAGTCGTAAGAGACGACTGAAGTGGACGGAGCGAGGGGACTGGGGATCCCCTTCTCTGTAGTGATTTTCCCGAGAGGCAGCAGGCCAACAAAGAGGGTGAGAGGGGTCGAAAGACCACTCAAACCCTAATACTAGGATCGATGAATGTAAGGGGTTGTGG
>JACJUY010004246.1:49325-60019 GCA_014220935.1 Platorchestia sp. MABIK | reverse complement strand
TTGGAGGTCTTTAACTTGGAGTAAAATCACAAGTGGTATTTCAATCATCCATGCCAATTACTAAATAAGATATCAGGAGAAAAATATAAAGAGGGTTCTTGGTTAGCTTACAGGAAGGTTAAATGCTTGCAAATTCCGCTCACAGAGGAAAAACAGTAAAAACACCTTTGAAATGACGGGAAATCTGTATTTCTATTCGTATGCATCCAAGTATACGGCGACTGTCCTCAAATGTTAATGTAGATATAGAGACTGTCCTTCACGTTCATGCGGCCATGTAAATGATGACTGTCTACCCCTATTTCACTGAACATTTGGAGATGTCCTTCACACTACCGCGTCTGTGTAAATGATGACTGACCTCCAAGCACATGTGCTAATGCAAATGGAGACTCTCCTGTAATTTCAAGCTTTCATGTAAATGGAGATTCCTTAAGACCATTGGCCTATGTAAATGGAGACAATGCCCTCCAAGATGTTGCTATATCAACGCCTCACTGTATTCATTATTGTCACCGTATTTATTTTTAAGCCTTTGAAAATCCGTGTCAATTAAACAAAACACTACTGGTTTAATTTTGTCGATTTTGTTACTCAGTCCTTGAAATGGTTATCATGATGTCTTACATTATATGGTAAATATTTGAATCAAAAAGGGAACTTAATGTAATGTCATTTTTAGAATTCAATGTTGCAGTTCACATGCAAATCAGTTTGGATAGAAATGTTTTTTTTTCTTTTTTTTTCTTGCTCACGAAACCCGAAATGTGACTCTGAATGCAACATTAGATCATTTAGGTACCGCACAGTTATGGTCTTCCGTGTTTTTAAAAAGTTACGATGACTGAACGGGTCGTTTTCTGCCTTGGCCAGGTCAGCTGTAAATACTACGAGTTTCTTTGAACTTGTTCCTAGTTCTTGCCGACGAACATTTTTTTGGGGGAATGGATGATTGTTTTTTACACCCTACTTATGGGAAAGGTAATACGATTTCAATCCACGGCTATTTACCAGCTGAGTCATTTGAATATTATGACCATGAAGAAACTTGATTGGCTTCACATTAAATTAAATTTTCCATAACAACATTTTCAGTATGTTTTTATTGATGGATTTGTAGTGGTTTATTCACTAGCACTTCCATAACAATCAATCTATGGGTACCCATGTAGCAAACCTGGAGGCACGTACTTGAAGATTACCTAGATGTGAAGAATGTTTTTCTGATACTTGTATGATGTATATGTCATTGAGCCAATACCACGCTTCCTTACAATAATTCAGGCATTCAAAATATGTACGGGCATTTACGAGTGTTTGCATTGTGTTTCTAGAAAATGTAAACCTCACTTTCACACCCTAATAAAATTTAATTGTTGTTGCATCCTTAATTGTAAACATAAAACAGCTATCTTGTAAAATCTAGAGTAACAGGATCTGTAATTTCTTTAAAAGTTAATACGATCCCTTAAAGATTCAACCAACAAAAGAATAGGGATTTTTTTCGTGAATAGCTACGTTCAAACAAGAAGCTCAAACAAGCGTCACAGTTACTTTCAATTATTCCTGGCAAATCATCTCCAACTAAACTATCCGTATATTTCAATGTGCGCAGTTTTAATAATGAATGAACTGGGCTCAATTTGAAAAAGGCTAAAAATGGAAGAAAAAGAAGTGTTAGAATTCAAAAACATATTAATTAGATTTCCACGGTGATTCAAGAAAACCAAAGATTTTCTGGCAGAAAAAATTATTCAAATACGTCGTGTGCAACCATGAAACCATGTCGTGTGAAACCATTTTTCATTCGAAAAAATTTAAATTTTAATCCTTGCAAAACCCAATAACAACAATTCCACACTGAACAAGACTATTTATATTATTTTTAATGCAAAACTTTTTATTCATTTGACAAATTCTACAAGGAAATGGTTGAGAATTAATTTCTGCGTCCAATGAGATCAAGTATGCTAAAATCGGTTCACTGCTTCAATTTTAAATCATTAATAAGTAAGGTTTACATTTTTAAGGGGAGATAGCCAGCCCCAAAAATTCGATAAAATGACTGAATCTTTTCGTGTTTCGATTTTATTCTCAAAAGTAAGACGAACATGTTAGGAAGTTTCTGTGAAAAAATTAGCTTCGTACGTTCACTGGGTCCGATGCTACGAGCACGGGCACTCGCTCGTTCCAAAGTCAATTACTTTCCTTCTCTATAGCTGGTCTCTACTGAAAAGTAGGGATTTTTGTTCTTCAAAATGCATCTGCTCCTACAGTTTTTAAGCTACAGTAATGATTTTGATATCATTGGATGCGAAAAACTATCACATTCCGAAAACTAAACTGGCGATTCAAAATTCATTTTCAATCAAAAGTTGTGACGTCATATAGATCGAAATTTTACGAAAGAAAATATGCCTTGGAATTTTTTGTTTTTTTTCAACTTCAAACTAAAGTTTGGAGAATGCCATGTTTTTTTTTGGAGTCTAGAAGTCTTTCCGCATCAATGACACTAAAATCATCACTTATGCTCAAAACTGTCGGAGGAGATGCATTTTGAAAATAAAATCTCGTTCTCTATGAATATCTCGTTTTCTATGGGAAAATCGCATTATTCTATAAAAGACAAATGATTCCCAATTGCATTTCCTATCAGTACACCAAATTTAATTTCTCTAGGTTCAAAATTAAAGAAAAACTTTCTAAAGGAGCTACCTCCCCCTAAAACACCATGTATAATTGTCAGCAAGCCCGCGAGATGCTTGCATATAAGTTTTCATCTTGATCACCTGCGTACTCTAACGTCCCATTCATCGTTAAGCTTCCGAAAGAACATTTGTCTGCAGGCATCTACGATCATCTCAGGGCGTATGGTAGGGGGCAGCACGGGCCTCAACGGCCTCATCTACGCACGGGGGCATCGCTCCGATTTCAACTCATGGGCGGCGCTCGGCAACCCGGGCTGGGACTACGACGCGGTGCTGCCTTACTTTAAGAAGTCTGAGGACTTCAGGGGCGAGAGGAATCAGTTCACAGGTATGAGAGCACTGTGAACACCATTCAAGTTTTGGCCCGTAGCTCATCGAAACCATTGATGCAATCTATATCATATCAACAATGAATGATTTCAATAAACTGATAAGTCTGTTCTGATGTCACTCGTTTGCTTGAGTCGCACATTTATGAGGAACTTAAAGACGAGGAAAATCCCGAGGTAATAAATCATACTTACTTTGAAAACGTTTCGGAGTCCCGCTCTGTCATCATTTCAAAAATACAAATCAGTATGTGTGAAATAAAATATTAAAAAACGATTAATGGCAGTCAGTAACGATTAGTGGCAGACATCACGAAAACAAAATACGAAAAACAAAATCAAATTGAAAATATTGCTATCCATTTACTATTTGTACCGAGTATGAACGGCCAGTGTTGTTAGGGGCAGGTTTTCGTTTGAAAATATGTAGAGACTAAAATCCTAAGGTCATAAGCTTGAGGCAGAGTCTAAGATTTTGGAGTTTGCAGAAAATATAGGTACATTGCATTTTTCAGCGTGAGTGCGTACTGCGAATGAGAGAGGTGAGCCAATCATTGAGTCCCAGTAAGGAAGCTTCTACCCCGATGCTCTACGACTTCGATATTAAAATTCCTTGATGTCATGACGACGTACGTTAATGTGCACTACACACATCTGTAAAAATAATTCAGAGAGGCTCGCATATCAATGGGAAGCGTAACCTTGTTCCGGAAAACAGATGTCGCTGTACAATATTTTTTCTCTCATGGATCACCAGAGTCAGGGGTAAATCACTTCTGAAATGTAATTGTGTGGTGACAGTTCCCTCATCTGTATGTGTCACTGACTTGAAATGGAATGCCACCAATGCAACATGAAATTCAGATAAACGTATTTGGATAAAGGTGAGTATTTTTCCAAATTACCAGGAGCAGAAGAAGGTGCAAATCTAAGTAAGTCAAGAAAAGATTTCAGATTTCAGGAAAAGATACAAATGCAAATAAACCGGACACTAAGGTATTATAATGGATTTTTGTGCAAATGAATAGATATAAAAACATTTTCAACGATTCGGACGAACTGATACTAGAGAACACGAAAACAAAAACAACTGAAGATCCTTCAATGGCCGGACGAGAAGAAAACAGATTTGCCACAGAAAGAGATAATCATGTTTGTATTCAGAATGAAACTGATAGAATAAAACAATAATTTTAAGTTATGAGAATATATCCTCAAAGACTAATGTTGACTGCAACTATTCTGTTATCCAGGATCTTTGGAGTAGATTTAAAATATTTTCAGAATGAGTACAATCACCTAGAAAAGGTCCTGAGTTTGAGCAACACTGCTGATTAGAAGTCTCCACATCAAATATTATAACTGGTGTGTGTTTTCGTTCATCAGATCAGTACCACGGTGTCGGCGGACCACTAGGCGTTGACACACGTTCCGATGACCTACCCCTAGCGAACTCGCTGCGCAATGCTGCAGCTGAGCTGGGTTACGACATCATAGACTCGAACGGACCTTCAATGATTGGTGAGTGGTGGACTTCTACTTTGGTTCAAATTTGATGACGCTCCATGCTTCATTGACTGCCATGATATCGAATCCTATTTACAGAGATGTAAATTTTCATAAAAGAAAATCCTACACAAGGGTGTTGAAAAAACACGGCAGTTTTCGAGTTTATTTTTTCGACGCTAGAACTAATTCGAAGATTCGGCGATTGCTAGCATGATCATAGTTATCTGAGCAACCGAAGAAGATCTTAGCAGATCTGCAACAAATCAACAAATTAACTGGGATCAAACGAAATCTCAAGTGGTACATGAACTGCCGGTTTCGCTTGATTAAAAAGACCGTTTGGGCTCAAAATCCAAATAAATAAAATTTTCTATTTATCCGCTCATGTTATAGAGAATTTTCCTACGAATCTAACGATCTGCTTCTATTCCATGTAAATGTGTTCGTTCGCTTGCTACAGCTTACGAAAGCTCAGCCAATTAGGAAGTCAATTTTGTCAATATGTCAATTTCGTTTTTTAACTCATGTTACAGAGAATTTTCTCTGAATCTAACGATATGCTTCCCTGCTTTGTAAGTGTGTTCGTTCGTCTGCTACAGTTTATGGAAAGCAAGTCACTTACGTCATTACACGGCCAAGAGACTAGTTTGTCAGGCGCTCCTGAAAACTTGTATTTCTTGACGTTCGAAACCCTACTTCTCCCATAGTTTCAAAAGTACAGGAATTGCAAAAATGTCAATCGAATGGCAAAAATTGCAAAAATGTCAATGGCAAAAATAAGGCTTAAAAAGAGCTAAACAATGGCTTCTGAGTTATTTTAAAAACTGTTCAGTTTGAAAATTATTACAGAAATATGATGTCAATATTAAAAGAAAATACATTTTTAGGAAAAACAATCATTAATTTCAACGAAAATTGAGATTCCATTCTAATTTTTCTTGAGATAAAACATTCATATGTCTAAAAATCATGATGCCGGTTCCGTAGCTTCAAAATTGAAGGAGGTGATACATTTTCCACATTATTCATTTCCATTTTTTTTAATATAATCAATTTTCTTATAAAATTACGAAAAAACAAAAAGATCAAAAAATTGTTTCATCATTTCACACCTATGGTGGAAATTTCAGAAAAATCCATCGAAAATGAAATTTTTTTCGGTCGAACAGTCCCCTTAAATTTACATGAATAAATTAGAGATAGATTTGAACAACCACGAAGGTCGTTCTAAGTAGACTACATGTAAGAGCAGGCTTCAAGTGGGGCGCCCGTACGCAGGATATTAATTCAGGAAGTCGGCCACCTCAACACGAGTCGAGTTATACTGGGAATAATTTTAATTTGATTGAAGTACTGTCTATTGAAGTAGAAGATAATTATGTTATGAAGGAAGATGTTACCAGATGTCTGCTAAAATATTCTCAACTCAAGATTGGTAAATTACAGCCATAGCGCACCTATAACTTAATGCTGTAGTTCGGTCTTATGGGTAGAGAAGAGACAATCTTCCAGTTTGAATTGGTGGAACGCTATCAACTTGAATGTCCACTTGGTCTAAGTTTATGAAAAGCAAATTCGTTATTCTAAGAAGAACACACCTGTTACGTAGACGAAATTCCATTCAGTAACAAAAGATTAATAGCTCAATTTTTAGTTGAAGCCTTTGTCCATTCATGGATCAATGTGTGGTTTACAGCCAAAAATTTGTTGGAATTAAATGGCTTCAATAGTGTAACTCCCATTTAAAAGGACCGTCTGGGCTCAAAATTCGAATATTATAAATATTCTGTTGTTTAACTGAGTAATAGATAATTTTCTAAGGAATCTTACAATATACTTCACTTCCTTTAAGGTGTGTTCGTTGGTCTGCAACAGCTTACGAAAGGCCAGTCATTTCCGACGTCGTAGCGTCAGGTGTCGAGCTTTTAGGCTCTCCTGAAGACTTGGACTTGCTGTCGTTTGAAATATTACTCTTCCTAGAGTTTTAGACATAAAAGAATGGCATTTTTATCATTCGATAGGACTTAAAAGAGCTACAGAAGCATACGAATAGATTTTTAAGAAAATATCCAATTCGAAAATTAAATGAAAGAACAACGGAAAAATAGTAAAATTAAGCAATTTTTGGGGAAAAAATACCTAAAGATCAACAATCAAAATATCAAAAATCAACATCAGTGTTTTTTTAGACAGTACATTTCTCTATCTAGAAAACATGCTACTAGTTACATAAATTTAAAATTGCAGGAGGAGAGAGTTTTTTCCTAATACCCATTTTATATTTTTTTCACAAAGAAAAATTTTCTAATAAAAATTTTAAAAAACTTGACACAGAAAAGAATCGTTGCATGATTTCAAAACCATGGTGAAAATATCAGGAAAATCTGTCTGAAAATGACACACTTTTTTTACCCAGACGGTCCCATGAACACGGTCAAATTCGTATTACCTAGGCTCAGACATCGTGTGAAAATCAAGTTCATTCGAATGCATTTGATAAAGTGAAAAATCACCTTCCTCCGACTGAAAATCATAAGGGTGAAAATCAAGTTCCTTCAAAGTGAAGGTAAAGATCTTCATATTAAATAAAAAGTTCCTCAAAAACTTCATTAGTGTAATGGATTATGATTCATGTTATGTACAGTATGTAAATGTTAATGATCAATGCGCGTTAGACATTCATGCGTTATTTTTAGTCTGGTACTTTTCCAATTTAATCTAGAAGAACATAACATCACCATCGCAATCTCCAATTTGAAATACAGCACGATTAGGGAAAATGTCAGAAAAAAATTTGAAGCATCTGACTTTGAGGATGATAGGCAGGCAGTCGTAAGAACTTAAAGAGTGAACACTAAAGCAGCGTTGATGAAAAACAGCGTATTCTTCTGAAATTCCTAAATTATATAGTCGCAACTGAAAGTGCTCTGGACAAATACCTTCCAGTTGAATGATTGTGTCAATAAAATTGAAAAATAATCAAAAAGATAGTTGTTTACGTCATAGGGACAAGAACTGCAGTCAATGACATGAATACCTAAGAAAATTAGGCAAAGAGATCGACGTACGGAGTAAATTTTATTGATACAATATCCACAGGTAAGATTTCTGGATAAATGAAGCATGTAAATTTCAATCTCGATTGCAGGCAGAGGGATGGAAGATCCAAGATCGGGGCATGAGGATAAATTTTACTACTTTCAACTGAAGGAGTAAATCCACACTCCAGAGTTCTCATGTGTCAGTGGTGTTGAGTATTAATCAACACCTCAAGGTGCCTTCAAATCATAGGACAGAAGTGAGTGGTCTGAAAATATAGTTGAAGCATTCAAGCAGCATGGTATAAGAAGTCTTTCTTTCATTATTGATAATGCACCCTTTCAAAACTGATAAGAAAATCTTCTTCAGAAATACCCACACTTGCGGATTCTCGGATCAACGCCATATGCCTATACATATATGAGCTGAACCCAATGAACGTTCTCCGAAATCTCATCAACAGCAAAGTATGGCGAGAAATGAAAAACATATTGTCCATAGAACGATAACCATTGATGTCAAACATGGGACAACGAATGAGAAATTTGTAATTTTTGTTACCACTCGGCAGCCAAAAAACATAACTTGATGAAAAACATAACCAAATCAGTTACCTTTGTAACTGACATGGTTAGAAATTTGTATCAAATGCGAACGCTAAATAATAAAAATAAGGGGAATTTTTTCTTTGAAAATGATTGTTACTCCTACTTCGTAATTTAGCTTTAACCCAGTCAGAAATTTATCGTCTGACCGACGATAATTTACATCTGAATTTACATGTAGTTAACATCTTCTTCGTCCTATAAACCGACGATATATCGTCGGATATCGTCGGAATTAGTGTCGCGAATGTCTCTTATTATCATCTGATTAACATTAAATTAACGGTTTTTTACCTTACATTTTGGACGAAGACCGACGAAATTAACCAGTTAATTACCGGTAGTTAAACGGTAATTATAGTGGGTCTTCGTTCAAAACTTACGATAGTTACCGGTAATTTAACGTTAAAAATGGCTACTCTAACCACTATATTCCGGGAGATTCATAAGCAGTGCAACGATTTTTCCCAAAAATTGCGACTTGCTTCCAAAAACAATAAGCCACATCTCGTGAAACGCATCTGTCCAATTACCGTGAATTTGAAGACTTCACAAAAATTATCGAAATTACTTATTTAAATTGAACAAATTTGTTTAATACTGTATATGTTTCATCAAGTTTCTTGCAAATTGCGATAATTGAACAGATTAGTATTACAGGGTGAGGCCTATTGTAACAAGTAACAATGCATTATTTGAAAAAATGGCTGCGATGCTGCTGAATGCTACAGTAAGAAGGCTCAAATTGTCATCTTCATCGTAGAACACGAGACTATTACGATAAGTCTTACAAAAAACATGAAGTCATTTTAAATCGCCACTGATTTATAAATAGGTTAAAACATTACAGATGTTCAACAAATATATTTATTTCATTTTCAACAGCCATCATTCAATTATTGAAAAAATTTTTTACAAAAACATCTTCGACACGCGAAGAATTTCATCACAGGTTGTTTGTAAGATTCATCACTACAAACACTACGATTGTAACATTCATTTAAAATTAACCATCACCGCAAAAGGACTCATCAAGCAACCAATTACTCAAGAAAATTTTACCAATTTTAAATTAAATTTGCGCACTTCCGTTCTTAGACATCAAATATCTACTATGACCAACTCTCTCAACCACAACACATCTTCGTCCTTTAATTGGGATGAGGAGACGACAGGGCCTGCACTAATGCTATCGAGTCGCAAGTAGCAGAGGGCGGGGTTATCCTCCACAGCGACACCTCTTCAGAAGAAGTAGCCCTCCACCTCCCGCTTCTGTGCGGCCCCAACGTTTGTAATTTCTATAGAATTTTTAATTTACCAGATATTCACATCATGAGCAAATAAACAACTCAAAATTTTTCAAATACAACTTTCCCATAAAACTGGTGCTACAGCACAGAAATTTTTGTTCTGCCCATACCTCCTGTTCGATTAAACGAAAATAAAAGATTAGATTAAATTAGTCGTTAGTTTTAGCCTCCCAACCCGCAGCAACAAATGAGATCCAAAGAGAGGAAGGAGGTATGCATCATTTAGTATGGAGTTGAGGAAACTTAGAATCTACGCAGAAAGGGCGTGGAAACAGTAAGTTGTGAAAGAAGATTATGAAACGAGACCAAAGTTGAAGAAGAAAGTAGTAGGTGCTGAAAAACAGGACAGCAGTGAACCGAAAATAGGTGGTCCTTAACATAACAAAAACATTTTATTTCAACAAAAAAAAGCCTACCTAACTCTTAGCTCGGGCCCTCACATTGTCCCCCTGGGAGCGGTAATTCCCATATATGCAATAATTGTATCCCCCTGAGGGGAATGAAAATAAAATCCGCAGAAATAAAAACAACATAGATTGGGTCCTTTTTTGTACCAAAAATAGATGAACAAATCCGACATCATGTTAGTACGATCAGTATCGACTAGTGTCAAGGTTAGATTAGATTATAGATTAGTTTGACCCTTCAACGTCAGCATTTTGCTCCTCATATTATTGTAAACATAACTACCATAAGAAGACCTACTCTGGTCTCAGGGAGTGACACGTATCAAAACGAGGATGGTGCTACTCCTCGGTAGTGAATTCCGAAGTACACATTAGAAAATAAATTTAACAATAAAAATAATATATTGAGGCTATTCTTGAAAGAGAACCGAAAAGTCCTGATAGGCGTTAAAGGGTGTGAACGACGAAGTCCTTCACTGCCCAATGAGGCTAAACTGTTTCTCCTGCGCAATGCTATGAAGAACATTGCGGTCCGTCCTATACGGCACTGTTGGGACTGGAACCTCAGCATGCCGGTTGACCCGTCAGGCAGTCACGTGGAAGCAGTCGCGCTGAACAGTCGATAATTGCTGTGTGTCTGAGAGACGTCCTAACTGTCACCCTGACGAGTTTTGTGTACACTCTTGTGCTGTCAGCATACATCGCGCTGTAGCAGTTGCACTAATGCTCGTCTTTCTGCCGGCGCTCTGACTGCGATCCTATTTATCAGATTTCACCGTGCAATACA
>JACJUY010004246.1:9629-36751 GCA_014220935.1 Platorchestia sp. MABIK | reverse complement strand
ACATGGAATATACGGTCTCAACTGTTGCAATATTTAACGCATTTCAGCTTCTAACTCATTACTGATGCTTTTAGCTAGAAACTATCTAAGATATTTTAAAAACTATCTAGATTTATAGCTATTAGGAAGAATAACAAATTCGATATCAAGATTGAACGTAAACTATCTAGATTTAGCCATTTTATAGCTAGAGGGGCAACTCTGTGTACAATTTTCGAACTGAAGCCTGCATAAACCTTCGGAACTTCGTGTACTGTACGCGAAGGTTTGAGTAATTTTTCTTGTATTTTTTCTCTGATCTGAGAAAGAAATATTTTCATTTTAAAAAATTAACAAATTTTAAAACATTCTCATTAATTTATGCTGTGAATTGATAGGGTTATAGGTCGTCTGTCTTATGAACATGTAAAACTTAACGAATTCACATAAAATTATAGTATTTAAAAATAAGTCCTTCAGGGTTAGGATCGCGTTCTCTTCAACCGTAACTAAGAACTAAACACTGAAATTCCAACTCATTGAAACGGTCACGTTTTAAAGAGCTGAAACCTTTTACATCCTTTGAAACATTTTAAAGCGTGAGTTAAATATTGGATAAAGTCAGAAATGCATTTCGTCCATTGACATCAAAATATAATAACGCATTTTATACATCCAGAATTTTTGCTTTAAATATAATTAAGCTATTTAAATGAAGTGCCCGTATTTTTATTTTCAGAATTATGGTCCTGTATTATTAAAATTCATCCTTTTATTTGCAAAGAAATTATCAAGCGCTAAAATCTAAATATTTCATGTTAAATTCACAACATTTGAAGCTTAAATTAGAAAACATGAGCTTCATAGTTTAACGTCTTAAAAATTGGAACGTATAAAAATAGCGAAATATGTAAATTTGCTCTTGCAACATCTTAATTTTGAATTAAAGTTTTTGACTCTCATGTTGGAAGAATAATTGAGGGTCAGACTATTGCATGTGAAGGATAAGTAAAATAATCTTTGACATTTCATTTGACTGTTAGATATACATCACATAATACCATGTAACTTGTCATTAATAAACTTAGGCTTGGGCCATCCAGCATTACCGGTAATTTAAAATTTTGAAATATAGCGTAAAAATCGACCGTATTTTTACCAGCGTTTTTCTATGGTCGAAATGACCGTCAAAAATCAACGGTGAATAACGGTCATCATTGTCGGTGGGCATTTATAACGTCTAAAATTACCGGTGATCACCAGTAATTTACTTACTGTTGGAAATTTTACGATAAACGATGGAAATCGATTATAAATACCGTTTCGCCGACGAAAAAATTCGGATTGGGAACTGGGAGAACAATTACAATGCAAAGTTATTTCATCAATTTAACCAAGAATCTTACGCACGTTTTGTTATTCATCACACGTAATCAGAAAGAATAAAGTATTTCTATATTGGATGGAGTCACTCAGTTAACAGTAACAGTTTGTTAATTATTTTTTGAACAAATATGTTTGTGAGATACAACTGCTTTTATTTTAATAAAAAAACGCATGTAAATTCACAGAACATAGTTTCCGATTTTTGAATTGAAGTTAACACTACTGACTAACAAATTAATCCCTCTAAAGGCAAATACATTAAATTTGGGATAAGTTTAGTTGCGGACTTTTACTTTTCTTTAAGGAATTTCATTTTCAGTTTTAGGAACTTCAGAAAATTCAGAGGAACTTAAATTTCAACAGGAACTTCAATTCAACATTCACCCGATACGTGCTTTTTCAAAGAAAAACTTGCAGAGTATTCGAGCGAGCGCAGATGTACTGAAACCTTTTTACGAGACACAACTAATTCAATAATTGAATTGCCATTCGAGGCACCCTTCCATGAAATATGTATGTAGTTATAATCATCTTTCACTAAAAAAATTTTTGCACAAAAACCACAAACTTTTTAAATCACCTCAAAAAATATAGGTCTTCAGCTGCATCACGCAGAATAATTCTTTTTTGTAAAGGTAATTTCAGACAAAAAAAAATGCATTTTTCTGCCTAATTTGACATGAGTAAAAAACGTACACAGCAAAGTGAGGTCTGATGCTCAATATCTTTAAATAGCATGAATTTGAATGGAGCTTACAAAGCCAATACCAATAAAACATTTCCTTTGTTTCGAAATAACGCTTTGGCTGCTTCTTTTACCTTAGATTTAAAAACACGCTTTAAAAAATCATATTTTAGAACTCTTTTACATGTTAATATATCAACACTCTACTTCCCGCCTCAAACGATTACCGTGGCTTTTTCTAAATCATTTTTTTTATGCATAGGCACATTGAAGAATTAAAATTAGTTCTATTATTTTGACGAAGTTCCACGACGCAATGGCTTCCCTGAATGTCTTTGGACTTGCAAATCTGTCCCAGCTGCTGCTTCCTTCTTTATCCCTGAACATGGTAGGGGTGAAGTACTCTGGTTCTCACCCGCTGTACTCATGCTAAACTCGAAACATGTGCCTTTCGTTCTTCACTTGAGCTCCCATTTCTACGACGCCAAGTTTAAGACGAAAACCAATAGTGACGAGCATTTACATGAGATGCATTTTACAGGTGAAGGTTTATTTGGTCCGTTCCCTGTTTTTTCCTTCAATAGCGATCCCATTGAAAGTCGAATTATGTTTGTACGCCAAATAAATTCCACTAATAACAAATATCACAACTCTTCAAAAATAAGAGATATTGCAATAGCATTTGCTTTAATTTCAGCTGGCGATTTTGGCGAACCGATACTCCTATGCAATTTGGAAATATAAAAACTGCACTGAGAGAAATTTTTGAGACACCTGTGTGTCTCACACGGCTATTAGAAATATTTTGATACACAGTAAAGTATTTCCGTAGAACACATATTAGAGTGGTTGAGAGAGTTAGAATGCATATTCACGTTTCAAACGGCTAAATTTTTTTGTAGAAAACCGAACTGTGTTTAGATTTTGTGAATGAAGTACAATTCTCTTAAAACCCAAATACCTTCACTAATTTTTCTTCCAATTCTCAGACGTTCTTAGACGTCGTCTGTACATTAGTGTACTCCGTGACCCGTCTGATAAAGTGAAATATTTATGTGGAATAAAATTTATTTGCGTTCAAGTGAGTCATGGTTGACACACCTAAGTGTATCATATAAGCCCATGACACATTAAGGTCTCTCGGTTTTGGGACAAAATTTTTCTCAGTGTGGGCTCGCCCAACTTCGTATTATGATAACTCCGTGGTCATCCTTCAGATTCATATCGTTATTGAAAATATATGGTGTTATTTCACAGTGTAGGATTAAAACGAATGCGTGATAGAAGAGAGTGATTTTGTCTCTGTATTGAGGTCACAATTTAGGAAACTGTTTTGAAGGAAGATAGGTTGTCGCCAAGCTGTTGGGATTCTGAGGCCAACAGAAAAGAAATAAACAAACAAACAAACAAACAAAAACAGTTCGTATCCAATAAAATTCGAACATGAAATGCTGAAACATTAATTTTTAAAATACCTTAACATTAACATCCTTAATTAATAACAACACATTGTCATCGTAATACCCATGTAAAATGTTGAAACAAGAAATGATTGCCAGAAAAGCACAACAAAAATGAGTTCCGTCGTTGCGTAATCGGATTTTGACAGTGCATTTAAATATAAGCAACTAAGAGAACACAATCCTCGCAACGCTTAGTTGAAAAATGCATTCGTTTGAGCTCTCTTATAGTGAAATAAATGCGAAAATCATACTCAAATACCTTAACTTAGAGATCCTAAATTGTTATTCATATGTGGTTAGCGTGATACCAATGTTAATTGCTGAAACAAATTATTCGGATCCTTAATTGCTATTCAAACTTGGTTATCGTAATACCCATGTTAATTGTCGAAACATGATTCGGAGAAAAGCACAAAAAAATGGGGACAAAATGGGTACAAAAAAATGAGGACCCAAAGGGATAGCCCAACAGGGCAGGTAGGGCTGCACCCTCACGCAGTTCAGAGAGCGACGAAGAACATGCAGATATAATCCATGCAGATTTGAGCCAAATTTGAATTAACAATGAACGGGTAGCAGTATTTCTCAGACATAATGAAGAGAATATGAACTGCGAATTTCATACTTACTTAACTTAACTTAACTTCATACTTAACGAATTTCATACTTACAATCATAAGAGTAATCTTATAACATCCCTTTCAATTTTGGTATTACCGTTATTACATTTTTACAAAACGCTGATTCCCGCTACACAATCACCTAATCCCTATTTCTGTTGATAAATATTTTTTCGTGCTCTCACATCAGGGTTCAGTCCTGTGCAAATGACCATCCGCAATGGCGTGCGAAACTCTGCCGGTGAGGCGTTTCTGCGACCTGTCGTGCAACGGAGTAATCTTCGCATTCTTACTCGGGCAACCGTCACTCTGGTGAGTGAGTTAGGTTGTCATGGGAAGTTTATTTTTTCTAGCCGGATGAGAAGAGTGGCTCTGATTTGTAAAGATCGTTCTCTTCACCAATGAACGAAGTCCATTTGCTTGATGACAGAGGTTTTGACTTGTTTTTACTTATCGTGGGTAACAGATAACTCTGAAAATCACAAGTTTCTAAACTGAGTCTCCTTTACAGTTGATTGCAATCACCCTTAAACAAATTGGGAGACTTTGATGATGAGACTAAGTCATCTTTGCAAACGAACTCTAATCTTTGTGAATGAAGTGAGTCATCATAGAAAGTAAACTGAGTCACCTTTACGAGCCTAGTTAGTGACAAGGTGAGTGACATCACTTTAAAGATTCTCGTCTACATTTAATTAGTAATTTATTGGGTATTTACTAAAAAAAGTTGAATTATTTTACAGGTGCTAATCGACGACAAAAAGCGAGTGCGAGGCGTGCAGTACACGTTCAAAGGCCAGGTAAGTAGCAGTCACTTGGCAGAATTAGGTGAAAGCGTTGCATTGAAATAAGCTGGATATCGTGATCCGTGGGTTTTTCCACCATCGATATTCATAGCTATAGTCAGGAAATGCTTACTAGAGACCACGAGAACGCACAAGGTGTACAATGGGATTGGTGCCACCTAACGCTAAGTTTTAGCTTGCATTGATTAAAACATTTAGCCTTGTATAACATCATCTCTATTTTTTTAGGCGATAACGTGTAAGCATTGAGATAATGGCGTACACAGAATAGTAATCCTATTAATTTCAACGAAAGTTCACAGAAGTAACAAATTAGTGATTTTCGGCTCTTGCAAACAATAAGAAATGAGTGCAGCGAGTCAAATAGGAAAATTAACATGTTTTCACAGTTTATTTTAAAAATTCCCGATAAAAATGACATGAAATTTGAATAAGGTAAATAAAAATCGTAGTTTAAAAAATGTGGGGTCAAGGTGAAGTTACCAGTGCTGATCACAAGGTAGTGCCGTCATTCTTATAGAATTCAAGTTTATAGTAACTGAATATGCAAGATACTTATTCACTGCAACAAGAATTTGACTGTGATGAGGCAAAACTTCTTTAAAAAAATAACATTGCATGTGACTGAGTAAATAAATAAAAACTGAATATGAAGTGAAAACATCCAGCTTCAAACCACATTACGTCCGTTTTAATGTAAATGCTTACGGAGATATAAAGATGAAAATATTGTTAAAGATCTGAGAGCCAAATTCAAGAGCCCCGAGAATTTTCGACCTCGCCGTTACACTGGAATAGCCACGAAAAGTTCAAATAATTCAAATCCTTTTTACAGAATTGTTCAAGAGTATTTCTACTCCATTCAGCAAAGTTTACTGCAAAGAAAAGAATTTAGATCGTAAAGGACTGCTGCGATTCGACACTGCTTCCGGACATGCTGAAGACGCTGATGAACAATGAGTAAAAAAGATGTTCAAGCTTCCATATATGGCTTTTTTGCTGTAGCTTTTCGATCAAAAAATTATTTCCTCGCCCAAGGCATACTGTCTCAGGAGAACATTATATATGTTTTCGAATGCGAAACTTTGGCAGTCAATAAGAATATTGACTCCTACTGAAAAGAAAATGACATCAAATGCTGCTCAGAAAACATTGACCCTGCATTTGATGACATCTCTTTAGTAACGAGGAACGAGTCGTAGACAGAACTCTGGCAGGAGTGCGTCAGAGAAGGCAATTTGAATACACCACGAATTGAAGAATACATAATTGAACCGAGTGAAATTATCATCCAAATGCATTTCATCACATCATCACACATGATATTGCCGCAAGCCACGATGAGGAGTTGATAAATTAAGAGTTACTTCAGCCCAAATATCTTACTTGTGCAGGAGAAACTGAACTGTAAGTTGTCTGAGAACTTGGGCAGCATTAATTTAAGTTTGAAATATCTGAACACGCATCAAACAGCAGCTGGGAACATTCGATAGGATTGATGACGGGAGTTGGAAAAGATGATGGTTTTCTTGCTTCCTTTAATCCTGTGGCTGCTGATGCAATGCAACATCTATGAGAAAATATATGACGTCGAAGATATTGGTGTTTAAAATATATGTAATTGGATATACGGCTTACACCGTATGAGTAAAATTATATTCGTTCACAGATTCACGTTAAAAGGTATGGTATATACCAAGCCTTTTTCTCTTTTAGTAGAGAGTGGCTGAGTATCATTGACATGATACTCTTACAGGGAATGTACGTGATAGGGGTTCCCCAGGCCCCTAGTCACGCCCAAGCTTTAAGTCCTTATTTTCCACTCGTTTAGTGCCCAGGTAACATTCCTCAAGAACAGTGACCACACTGCAGGGTCGTTGCCGCGTCAGCGTTTTTCACGCCAACTGCTGCGTTCAGGGCTCGAACCCGTGCATGAAGCACAGAACGCAAGCGCTCTGAACACTCGGCCACTGCAAGGCCTAAGGTTAAAAGGTAGAATGCATTATATCATATACATGCATTAAACAGTGACAAGCTGCAGGTGTAATTTTTTTTATATGTTTTTAAACTTTTTAAAACTTATTCCTAAATCCATTAGTTTAACAGTTATGCGCAAAAAAATTGTTGTGCTCTATAAAGTATTTATAGGGATAACTCTTTTAAACTTAGCATGCATGTTAGTTTTCGGTAAAACGATTGAAGAAACCATTTAGAAATACATTTCGTAGAATTCTTCTTTATTCATTACTGATAATTTTATAACTTCCTGTGTAAATCCGGACCACCCTCATCACAGCGACAACAGCAAGGTGCGCTCCTGCGAAATACCTTACCGTGTAACATGACGGCACAGTGCCTCCCGTACGTCTTTTCGTCGATTGCTTTGGTGTTTTTTTAGTATGATACATTGCACTCTTTCAATTTATTGAAAAAGTGATGACCAATGGTCGCACTGTATCCCTGTTAAAACAGCTAACGAAAAACCATCTGAGTACAAGTGTATCAAGATATTTTCTTTGAAACGGTGTTGTACCGCATCCTATGTATCTATTCACCTTATTCGAAAATCATTGTTTTCGTTGTTTTCCTATTTTCAATATTAATTTTTCGAACTAGTGCGCACAGTCCGTCGTAAATGATGGGACTCGAAATTTTCATTGAAATAATAAATCGTTTTGATGTGAATGACTGGCAAATTAATACATCCTAATTTCACTCGAAATTAAAATATAATGTTCGAATGCACTGGTGAAACTCGTATCACAGATACGGTCATTAAGCATTCTTAAGCGCGTGACAGAAAGACGAACTAACCAACAGACCAACCAACCAATAAGCAATAACTGCGTATTATCATATTTTTAATTGTTCTAGTTAAATCTCGTCGCTCTTAAACGATAATTATCTATTTATAGATGCATCACAAAAAATGGATTACTTCTGAAAAATGAACCATTTTACTCTACTTGGTAAATAGAACTTACCGGTGTGAAAAATAACTTCATTAACTGATTTTGAAGATTCCAATTTCTAGTACCAAATGAAGTATCAAAAGCTTATTTGCAGTCCAGTATAGGGAGCAAAGATTGACGTCTTCTTACAGGAACGCGTCAGTGCTCCGAGGACATATATGTAGAAAATAAATCTAACGCTTATGATGTTCAATAGCTAATTGATCATTCTAAAAACTCAGCATGGCCTTCAAAAACGCAGTGCGATGACAACGCCACAAAAATTTACATTTATACGACCCTCATTCTCTCTGTGAGAATGAGAGAATATCTACATGTATAACCAAACAAGAATGCGTTTGGACTGCCATTACTCTCCATTTTTTCACCGAGTTCGTTCATGACGTAGTCGAGGCTTGCGCATGGACAGAGGAGAGGCAAGCGAGAATATATACATATGTTAACTTGATGTTTTTCTTTCGAGAGAATAATGAGTCGTTCTGGAATGATGAATAATGAATGATGAGTGACGACACCTTGGGCGATGCTGAGTCTTTTTGTGCTCTGTGGCGAAGTATTTGAACTTGTGGTGAGTTCATCCCACTGTGTTTGTTAGACAGGAGTAAGTTGAAGGAGCCTCCTCAGAGAAGAGCGAGTAAGCCTGCCTGAAGGATGCGTCGCGGGGTGAGATAAGGGCACCGACCAAACGCGGTATAATCGATGACAGCTCGGGTAGCTTCTGTACAAGATTCAGGCAAATTTCCTTTCCATGGCGCGGGACCTTTCATGGAATAGACGAATTTAGCGGAAGTGTTGACAGAAAGCGTCACACTATTAATGTGTGTTTGTTACATTTTCACACACATCACCGGAAGACACATTTCTCACCGATTCTGACAACACTGATAGGCGCAATCAAGATTAGCTTTAGAGGTTTCTTCATGCGAATGCAATTAGGAACCAACTTTTTGATGAATTATTAATACTGGCCTATAAGGTGTTTTAAACTACACGCATTAATTATAGAAGTATTGAATTTACGCGTTATGGGTGGGATAACTTTCGGTCTATACTAAATTACTTGTGCATTCACAATGAATCTGGGTGTTATTACATTCTCAGTCGACAAATTGAAATTCAGGTTAGTGTTCCACGTATCACGGCCATTGATAGACGAATGCCGTCTTTTTCTTCTGACTTGGATAAAGTCTGACACACATAGCAAAAATCTTTACTCCATTCCCTACACAAATACCATGCTCTGTAATGACAGAACAATAATTCAGTACTGTTACATTCACCATTTACTCAACCTGCAGCAATATTGTTGTTCGGTATTCGCCTGTAACTGCACGGTAGCTTTGCAATAACATTTCAGTGTTTCCCTTTGGACTTAATTGGTTTTACTTCTCCACTCTATCCTTCGAATTTAATGCAAATCATTCATTATAACGCTCTCTTTGATTACTATTATTGTTCATTCTCACACAAAATTGGTTTCTACGTTTAAGTGTCTCAAAATCCACGCAAAAGTGAGCGTCGTTGCAGTCAGTAAAAGGTATAAAAATATGTGCAAAATTAATTTCGTGAAGCAATGGATCATTTTCCGAAAGTTTAGATGCTCACGCGCGCCACTAAGACCTCGCGTGAAGAACCTGACATTTACTTCCAAATATCAAGTCCCATAAGGGTCGGGGAACGTATTGAATACACAAAAAGTTTTAGCCATGAATATTTTCATGTTAATGCAGAAAACTCTTCACAGCTTACAGCAGTTTACAGAAAAAGTTTCAAATGTTTATAAAATACATGTGCTTTTCGAAATGAATATTGGTTTATCATTTGGTAGCCAAAATTGCTTTAATTCATTGTGATTAAATTAAAAATATGAAATACCTCCATCCAAGAATTAGTGATTTGAATTACCACAAGGACAGCTCTAGCGGGATTTTTAGAGCCTGTGTCTCAAATACTTGAGTACGAGTGCAAAATTAGCGTTCCTGAAAATTATACCCTGACCTTGAAGCACTAGACTTTATTGACCTTGCAGGGGAAAATGTTGTCTCGATTGGCTTCTCACAGCTTTTCTTACTGCAGCAATACACGGTGACTGCAACGAAGGAGGTCGTGCTCTGCGCGGGTGCCATCCACACCCCAAAACTGCTGATGCTGTCCGGCATCGGGCCTCCCAGCGCTCTCACACAGCTGGGGGTGAGTCTCGGCGTCATGAATACAATTTAGTTACCTGGCGGTTACGGGCTGAGTTCTTCTTCACAATTTGTAAAATGTATTTGCAATTCTTGGGGTCTTCACGTCGAGATGTAAATTGTAAGATTAAAGAAATAGACTTAGTTTTAAACCAAGGATTTTCAAAAGGCGGTAAATAGATTTTGCATTACAGAACGTTTCATCTAGAGGAAAGCTTTTCAGCATTAACATCGCTAATCCTCACGACTTCGATGAATGAACGAGAAAAATTAGACATGGTATAGTGAACATGCAAGTGAAATTATGTTGAAAACTATCAAAATTTGAAGTTAGAATGAAAAAGGTTAAACATGGCTGTGATTGTTGTGAAGCGGAACTGGAGCGATCGTGTACAAATATGTAATAGTGCGCTCATAAACCAAACTAAGGTACATTCTAACTTACGTGAAGGGTCAAAAAACTGGATGTAATACCATAAAAATTATTGGTTAGAAAAACATTCTATTAGCCTGAATCTGAAATATTCTATTGCTAAGCATTTCATACACTTGAAAGGTAAAGAAAGGAAATATGAAGGAATCATCTTGATATTGATCGCACAATTGTTGCAATCGAGTGGTTCAAATTATTTTGCAGTTTTTATCTTAGAAAAGGGACTAGGGGAGTGAAGTGCAGCTCACCGAGTCGATGAGTTCCCCCACTAACGTGCTCAACCTATCTTCTCCGACGACTGATGTCAAGGAGCAAGATATCAGAGTCTTATCTATGACTCTATAGGAAAACACTACACTTTGATTGCGATAGTTCCAGCTTCGATTTCAGACCGTTATTATAATCAAAATTTTCATCAGAATCCCTACCCCTTTGTAATTATACAAATCAGAAACGACGAGTAAAGAGGTTTTAAGGTGATTTCTCAATCATTGAGTTTGCAGGTTTACTCTCACACTTTTTCCTCATAGCTAATAAACTTCGAAAACATTTCGCTCTGCTTGTCTGCAAGAATGGAAAGATTGGTAGGGAAAAGAAATACCTAAAGCTACGCAACGTGCTTGGAGGTGAGATTTCGTTTCCTCACAACAGGTGACATCACGCTGTCCATCTAAGTTTCCATGAACCACACTACTCTATAAAAAGTATGAAGCCAGATCGTTCGAATAAAATAGAATTCATTTAGCGAATATATTTCGAAGGATGCATCTGAGCTGTTTTTAAGAAAATAGCGCTTAGGAATTAGGCGTTAAAATCTCTTAAATCTTTGTCGTTAACTCACAGTAAGTGAAAGGAAAATTTTTTTCTGCAATTGCGTATAACTAGACTGACTTAGAATATTTATCGAGGTATTCTCTAAAATTGTTTTTGGCAAGAAACTAGGTGAACTAATTACTTTAAACTTTTCGATGAGAAATTTAGTTTACGCGCATAATTTTGCCGACCGGAAAAGGAGAATGGCTGTTCAGTTTATGAAACACTAGATGAGACTTATTTATAGGGGCTAGAAATCTAATTTGCAGTGCTATACATTGAAGTGTGTTAAAAATTGTCCACAATAAATTCTAATTGAATGCAAATACTCGCTTTCATATTTTGCCGAAGAGAAACATTACCAACATAAAGAAATATCATAAAGGCAGTTAAAAACATCTGTAAAAAAACACTCTGCATGAAATGTATAATGCTATCGATTACAATTATTATACTCATCTTTAGTACTTGGACCAAAATACAGTGTTACGGTAATAGAAATTTAATTTTCAAATATTCAGCGATTATTTCCAAATCCTTCAGAAATGCTGATTTGCTTGTCATTCAGAGAAGGGCTCGACTAATGGGGATGAACGATTCTAAAATTCTAAGTCCAGATTTGGACTAACATAAATTTAATGTTTTGAATCTATCGTCTAGTGCAACTTTTGAACAAAGCTCATTTTTGAAAAGCTGTCTCATACTTGAATGCGAAGAGCAAGCAAGAAAAATAGCCTGCCCCATGGGTACGCAGTACTCGCAACGATAAAGCTAAACTGGATTCGATGGAAGACTGCGCTCGCAGTGGTTAACCACTCTTGAAACTAGAAAATGAGCCTCATTTTCATGCTCATTTCTCCCATGTGGACGGATTTTCACGAACGAATTTTTATCAAAAATTAGCCGCGTCTCTTTCAAGGTTAGGGAAAAATTATGATTATCTTAGGAGAAATCTTTGCTCTACTTCTTTCATTAAAGTCCTAAGGAGGGAATAAACAGTTCGTAAAGCTCCCGGCTGAGATCGCTTCTACGGATAGTTGAATAATATTTAAGGCTCCCTACATGGCGCGTAAAACAGATCAGCTTGTTCCATGAACAAAAAGGTGGGAACGTGTTGAGCAGGAAATGAAGCTGTGAATGCTATTCAGTTTACATTTTGAATAACAGATGCCAAAATATCTCATTTCTAAACTCGAAAATTATGGTTCCCAATACGTTGATGAGTGAAAATTTTCTTCCCCATGGACATTCAAATCAAGAAAATTAAAGCTTTTGACCCTTCCCATTTCCGAAGAAATATTGCACATGAAGTTAAAAGGCTGCTCCATCGAATATTTCTAGAATGGATTTGCATGACATTTCCACTCGAAGAAAGCATAAGTATGAGCTATATACTGTAAGATTTGCACAAATATACCGATGTACAATGCCCTAAAGTGCTTCGGGAACGAAGATGAGATCCTTTTAGTTCATCTTTCACAAAATTCCTACTTAACATTTGATATTGATTCAAAAACACTAAATTAACTAAATTGTGCTTTAATACAATTTCTCTTGCTAGGGATAAAACAGTTTTTTACAGCAAATATCAAATTGTCACTCGTAAATTCAAAGAAGGAATACCTTGAACTTTTCATGGACAATTTTTTTTCTACGTCATAGCTTCTCATTTTCGTGACGGCTTCTTCCGCCAGATAAATGTGGTTTCACCGCTACCAGGCGTCGGCGAAAACTTGCACAATCACTACCGAGTGCCCTTGTCCTGGCGGGTGCATGAAGGGGTGACCACCTCGTTCATTGATCTTCTGTCGCCCAAGACGGTGGCTGCGTACATCGTTAAACAACGAGGTAATACAACATGTCTGCTTTATTTTCCTTATAAAGTCACATTTACTCCGCTGTCGAATATGACGGTGCCATTTTATGCTGCAATATGATAATTCATTCGTGAATTATAGACGTGAATTACTCCTAGTGCTGCCATTATTGTAGTCAAAAACAATGTCGGATAGATGGATTGGGTTTATTGGCTACGCCAATAAACCCAATCAGACAAGACAGAAGAATACAAGAAGAAACAGCATACAAGGCAGAAGCATGTATGCTCGCAATTGAGACTTCGAATGAAGAGTTTTAAACGATGAGACGAAATGATATGATTTCAAAATTTAAACTAACCCATGCGTGGAAGATTGTTAAAATAAAGATTAGAGTACATTCAAAGTCATTTCCTGCCTTTCTAACCCTAAAAAAATGTGTTCCAAAGGGATTCAGAATGTAGACACCCCTTGGTATGGAGTTATGAGAACGGGGTATTCGTACACCTAAGATCTCCTACGCACAGGGACAGCAAATTGTGAAAGAAGCTATGAAATTGAAAAAGAAGTTATAAGTGCTGAAAATCAGGACTGCAGTGAATGTGATGTTCCGTAACCAAATATCGAACCTATTCGAAGCCAAAAAAAAAGAGAACTACCTAACCCTTAGCTCGGGACTTTGCATTTTCCCACTGTTAGCGCTAATTCCCACAGATACAATAACTGTATCCCCTTCAGGTGTTAAAATAGGGAAATAGATGTATTATTCACAAGGTAAACACTTCCGTGCATTAACACTAGTCATTGAAAGGCTTAACAGAAACTCGGCAACTTCCAATCAAAGTCTGCAATAAGCTGGTATATAACATGAAGATTAGTTGAAGGAAAATAACACAACCTTAATTTTTCTTTTTGAAGCCATTGACCTCAAAAATGCAAAGTTAGCAAGGTTAGCTGAGTTCTTCGAATAATTTGAACAATTTATTTACAACAAGCGAGATAAGAGAAGATTTTTTTTATGTATGATACAATGGATATATATGAGTGTAGCGCCTGTGTGCCCGAAAAAGTTCAGCGATTTCTAGGGCATTCTATCATCAACGCTAATTTAAGGTGCATAATTATGTTTACCCTAATTCCCTAAACCTAGTCGGTTACTAGAATGGTCAATGAATTGGTTCACTCAAGATTTAGTGCTTAAGTTTTAAAAGTAGTTTATATGGGCTAAATGGGAACAGTATATTCTAGAAATGATTTAGGTCAGACTTAAGATCCATGTCACTAATCATGGCAAATTACCCTTTCAACATGAATCATATAACATAAAAGGTTTGACTTGGTTACCTTATGTGATGAATATTCCCATAGGAAGGGGTATTCAAAAATCGTTTTGAAAGCTTTGTAAGAACTTTTACCACAGATCTCAGCAGGGATGAAATTCGACTCTTAGTTCCAATGGTAAAGAGGAGAACTGTCTAGCGACCGAGCTTACGAATAATAAGGAAGTACGAATTGACTTCTATTTCGGTCTAAATGGTTATGATGCCCTGTTTGTGCAGTCAATAATACATTGATGTTTCTGTGGCTGTCATTAGTCAGTGCTTTATGCATAAAATTACATATGGAGAGCTTTTATAGATCCAAAATGATCAGGTCTTTATAAACTTTTTACTTAAAAATTTGTGTGAACATTATATTCTAATTATCTTTCATCTCTCATGGCCCTTTTTTGCAACGCAAAGAGCAAGTTGATTTTATTTTTATCAGTTCTGTGCATTCATCTATTCCGTATTATAAATATGGTGAAATGAGTGCTCGGTAAAGTATTTTTAGAGCTTCTTCAGGCAATGTACTTTTTATTTTATTGAGGATTTCAACAGATTTTAATAATTTAGTGCTAAAATATGAATTTGATTTTTGAAAGCCAGGTGTTTATAATAATGCCCAGGAATTTACAGGAGTTTATTCATTCAATTTTACTATCACCATTCTTAATGCGTGAAAGAGAAGCATTTTCTTGTATGAAAATATAATGTATTGTGTCTTATCGAAATTGAAACTTATTTATTAGCCATGAGTCCCTTTGAAATTTTTGCAGCTCGTTATTTATACTTTCTACAATTAAAAAGGGATTTTAATTATGAAGAGCCGAAGAAAGCGAGCTGTCGGCAAAAAGTGTGAATTTGAAGAATGAAGTAGATTTAACTATTTCGTGGATGAAGATCAAAAAAGAAGAGACCCAAGGATATAAACCCGTGTGATACTCCATGGTTGATTGTTAGTAGTACCAACTGTAAATCGTAATGGCAATGTATTGCTTCCAATTTGTTAGGTATAATTTGAATCAATTATGTCTATCTCCTCAAATGTCATATCAGTGGAGTTTCGAGGATAAAATGTTGTAGTCCACGAAATCGAATGCTTTTCAAAAGTCGAGAAACACGGAGACTAGAAGATTTCTTTTATCTAAATTGGAACAAAGCTATTTAAACGATTACATACAATCTGCGTTGTTGATTGTAAAAACATTTCACGTACTTAATAAGATTAAAATTACTTCACACACTAAATAGTATCAACCACTTCACGCACTAAATAGGATTTCATTAACCATAGCTTAGATTCTCAAATGATAATTTTCAGGTATTCGGAATTTAACTCAATGTCTAGTGAAATAATTAATAGGCTTTTTATAATGTGTAACCTAACCTACCTAACCTAACTGCTATACACTATCTTTAACTAACCTATCCTGCTCCTGTAAAATATTTCAAATTTATTTCATTGAACTTACCCTTACCTATCATAACCAAGTCTAACCTTACTGATTTGGTCTAAGCCTACGGTGTGCAAGCCTATTCTAACTTAATTTAACGTAGCCCAGCCTATGCTAACTTTACCTATCCCATCGTAACCAAGCCAGAGCTAATCATAATCAAGCTAAACGCGTGGACTCGTAAAATATTATTGGTTATTTTTTTTAATTATTTAACCAAAATTACCTTAACGTATATTTCCTAGCATAACGTTTTCTATCATAACCTATCATAACTCATCTCAGTTTAACATATCCTAACTTATCGTAATTTATCCATTAATTAAATTTTCACTAATTCATGAAAAAGTTAATCGTTATCGTTAATATAAATGCTGTCAAAATGTGTACCATTAGTTTTCGAATACAATCCATGTAGGAATATATTACAGGACTTAAATGTTGAGAAACGAACGTCTATGGAGGTTGTTCTTCTGTACTGAAAATTTTCCGGGCTGGAAAAGGGCAGCTGGCATGGCGTAGTAGCGCTAAAACTTGTACCATGTGGTAACATTCGAAATCAGGAACATTTGGCGGAGACAGCACACGGCACGAGTCTCTTTTTAGTATACGGTCCTTCAACTACACATAAAAACCTTGCATATAAACTCTTCTTCAGCATCCGCTTCTGTCTCAGGTAAAGACGTGAAGCAAAGGCTGTGAAAACCATCATGCTAAAAAAGCGACCTTTTATGCTTGGCCCCGGTTGCTTCAAATGCTCGTGGTCGCTAATATCTTGATATCCTTAGCTAAGATGGAATGGTGAGCGACCCAAATGAGTTGCGCATTTATTCTTCAGTTTTCTTCATCACCTAAACCTATACATTTACATCTTGTCAGTGTCACATCGTCACTTTAGTTTCTACTTTTATTGATCTTTTAGTTCATTTCCAACTAATATCAATCGTAACTAATTGAGATGTCTGGTCTGCCTAGTTTCAAAAAACTCAGTGCGATACTCAGTGGCGTATGCAATGCGCACAGTCAGAATAATTTCTAGCATACAAAAACCTCAAATCAGTAATGCCTAGAGATGTTTTGGAGGGCAATTCCTCAGACCCACAGCTCATTTTTCTACAATATTGCATCCAATAAAATGGTAAATACTTATCAATGATACATGATTCGTGCGAATTTTTACGTCGATATCTCCCAACACGACCAATGAAAATAAATCTTATCCATTCAAAGAGGATGCATTTCTCATCACCTCGCCGTATACTATCATGATACAAAATTCATGATACAAAACCAATATGAAATAATATTTGAAGAGGCTGTCGGCAGCAGCGCTCTCAGACCCAGAATACAAATCTTCTAAGCATTGATCTTTATTATGATATAATTTCGCAAATAAGTAAATTCAATGTATTTGGAAAATAGTTCCTTGCTTTCATCTAGCTTGTGTGATCAATGATTGTTTGCCCAGAGATTGAATGAAATTTGAATCACCTACATGTTACGAGACACGGACCGGAAGCCCCCTCATTAATTTACATTAACAAGGAGACCGGATTCCCGGAATTGGCATACCTCCATGAAATACATGAGAAAGAAAACATATGCCAGAATACCCGCTATGAAATACAAAAGACATAGGAAAATTCACGCACCAAAGTAGTTATGATTGATTACAAAAAAGCACAAAGATTGAGGCACTCACCGAGATGAAGAGACCCACTTACAACAGCGCATTTTCTGTGCGCATCTGCCTTGATGAGATACTGCTTGCGTCGTCAGGTGTTTGATACACAAGATGTTGTTTCAAAATTTATGATTACTGTGGAACATCCTATTACACGTTTTATGAGGCTACCATCCAACAACATATCATAAATGTGTTGTGCACCCACCACTACCTCTAACACACTACCCTCTATTACAAGCACATTAACGCGATTAATAGAATTGTGAATTACACGAGCGTGACAGCCCTCATAACAAAGCTATCTTAATGATTGGCCGGCCAAACAATCCCTCTACAAGTTTAACCACACACAAATACAGGACTAAATGCAACCGCTCCTATATTACGTTTTTCCAACAGCACAAGACACGGTCATGCCTCCAGGTTACAAGTTCATTCACACTGGCATCAGTTCATGTTCTCTGGACATCATCATCAATGTGCTTTTGACGACTGGGTTCAGCTCATCACGCCTCTAAATCTCCGCACGTCATCATTTCTATTGCGTCGCCCAACCTGCAAAAACCGATTGATCACCCAGTTACTTTTAATTGCAAAATCGTGCTCATTTATATCTTAGGCTTTGTTTCAACAGCATTAATTTTTTCCATCACATACATTTCGAACAGCATTTCTTCTGAAAAAACTATTTCTCACCCGCCCAACGACGTTTGATCTCTTTTTTCTTCGATCACCGCGGTTTTACTTAATTCATTTTTTTTCTGCAAATAGATATAGAGAAACATTGATTACCGACAAGAAAACTTTTAACTCGTGTAATTTTTTCATGTGAATATTTCGACGCGCGTTATATCTACATATTTTTCAAAGTTGTATTTTTCAGTCAACACTTGGTTACGACGCACTTTTCATTTTGCCGTTGTACAGTGTACGCCCTTTCAATGTTACCGCTCGACTAAGCTCCCCCTTGCGTAGCGTCATGTGCTTGTGGGTGTTCCTTGCTTACCCTTCTTTACACGAACCAATCTCAATTTTCAGTATTTCGGAGAAGCTCACATAAGCCCTCGTTATTGGCTGTGAGAACGCTGTGACAAGAACGTTGTTCACTCCGTCTTCTTTCGAGTCCAGCTCCAGATATTTCCCTGTAAATTCGATACTCAATCTTTTCCCTTATTAATTTTTCTAACAAAAAACTCCCCGTTGAGCTCATTTCCCGTTGTGGTGAGGGACTGTTGGCTTGCTAGGCTGTTCGGTTGCCCCTCAAGCTCAAGTGTCTTGCTATATTTCACCCTCTTGTGGTTGACGTCTACCCACAACATCGACTCTCTTGCCCAGGCCTGCCCAAATTGCTTACACACAACAACACACTTTGCACAACACACATAAAACACATGTCAAACACAAACACAACGACCTTACAAGGCATGCATGTTGAATAAACAAGCTCGTACTGTTGGAATACGTAATTTTCTATGCGTGCTAAAATACGAACGAATCTTAATAAAGTGCTACAAACACCATTGCAACCTTGTAATAAAAACGAAACAAAACACGGAGAAAAATTCAATTTAGTAAACACAATTTAGTCATTAAACAGTTGACGTGTTGATAGCCCGATGCCGCTCGACTAGCTTTTGGAGGAACTTTCACACAAATTATGCTTGAAACCCCGAAGAATTTAGTTAAAGGACACCATCTAGTAATGAATTCATTAAATTCATCAAAAAACTATTTCTTAACATACACTTCGTTTATGGAAATCACCTCGCTTTAAATTTGAATTAAATCGATCTAGTAAATATCACATACTTGGATTGGAAATTCATTGTTAAAACATATTTCATGATGTTGGTACATTCTTAAATACTCAAGAACTAATTTTCGAAATCCTAAATGCATTCATACTAACTAAATTCAAGTTGAAACAACGTTATTTAGCCATGCACTGAATAGAGGTGTTTATTTGTTTTGTTTTATGACAGCAGGCTTCCTCTCGCGGGAGAAAACTACACTGACTGGAAAGATTGTACGTTATTGTCTAGTTACGTCCCAAGAAGGAACATACAGCCGTCCCGCCTTGTTCATTATTCACGGATTCATTGTTCTACTATTTCTTCAAAATCTAAATGTATTACTGTGATACGGAGATCCGCTCGATCGCGAGATGCTCGCGCGTTGTTTATAGACGTTCAAATTTCAATGATTTTTTATTTTGTTATCGAGAAAGCATTCTCTAACCTAAAAAATAGTGCAACTTTTGAGGCAATTACAGCTTCAATTCTCGGAGGTATTAATTCATACAAATTGTGAATTGTTCCCAAAGGTATTTTAGCCCATTCTTCAGTTAAAACACCTTCCATTCTTTTAGAGACGATAGCGGTGGAAATTGACTTCGTACTTATATCTCAAAACCCGACCATAAATGAATGCTCAATAATATTGAGGTCTGGGGATTGTGGTGGCTAGATGAGATGCTCAACTTCATTAGAATATTCCTCGTACCATTTTTTCACAATTCTAGCTGTAAGGATTGGAGCATTATCATCTTGAAAGATGACGTTCCCCTCAGGAAACTGTGCTCAGCTGTGCACAGTTTCCTGAGGGGAAACTGTGCAGTTTATCCTATACTTCCTCGGGTGTGCTCAGCTCCGTGGTCACCTTGTCTTTCAGCCTTAGTGGAGTGCAACAGAAAGCAAACTCTATGTTCGGTTTTCTCCTTCACGCATACTATCACAACACAAGACTGCTTTATAGAAGGAATAGCCGTAAATTATTTTGATCTTTGTGCCAGTATTTATTTGTTGATCCTACGCTGGAGGCAAACTGTTATTCCTCGAAAGGATGATCTGGAAACTCATCATTGTAAGTTTTGCATTCTCTCTCAACTATTTCACTTATTTTGTCTTAGACCTGCACTTAAGTTTCCAGTTTATGTATTGCGTGTGTTGCAGTTACATCAAAAACAATTTTACTCCATTTCGACATCTCAATTTTTTCTACTTTCAATCATTCGTGTTTTCAGCAGGTTATTTCTTCTGTAATTATTTTGCAGCGTTTGAAGCTTTTGTGAGCACAGAAACGTAGTTCTCACCTTTTTCAAGGGATTCTGTACCATGAAGTAATTACAATTCAGGGCCGCTGTCTGTGGCTCCGGGAGTGCTGATGCACTCTTACTTCAACTTGGAAGGTGATGATGCTGAATGGCCGGACGTTGACCTCTACTTAGCACCGATTAGCTATGCGCTCGATGGTGGTGGCAGCATTGTTCCAGCTGTTGGACTGAAGAGTCAGGTCAGTCGTCTTGAGTGGTAACACCCTTCGTACTTGCATGCCTCTCTCTATTTTTCGTTACCTATTCCTCAATAATGACAAGAATTCTAAACTTCAAAACGCTTGTGTGGACTTAAGTCATGGATATTCAGTAGTTCAATTAATAGCAAAAGTATCGTCTTATTCCAGGAAAATAAGACGACATGTTGTACGGAGTAAAAGCTTCACCTAAACGCAGCTTGTTAACAGTAAAAAGGGAAATAAGACAAGCAATCTTTTTTGAGATCTTACACTTCAGTGCCATGTGATGTGTCAGTACCGCTTAATTTTTTGCTCTGATTCCCTATATCAGGTCCAAAAATTACAGATTTTTTTTCACGAGCCTATAGCTGGACGATGAGCAAAGTCAGCTAAATCAGCCGGCCATACTTTCCTGCGCTTAAAACCAATATGAGGTTACACGTAGTCCACGAAGGATCATTTGCATGAGTCATACATGTAGGCTAATATGACGCGTTCATTTCCAGGTGGCCCCACAACGTGCAATCGTTACTAATTGCTTCGTAGACACCCGAACAAACATTTCGTAATCACTTTAGTACCATGAAATTCTTTATTTCTCACCAACAAAAAGCACTTACTATTGAGACTGGTGACGATTAAAATTGATAGTGTTCCCCGCGTACTCGCGGTTCGACTACCGCGGATTCACGACTTCACGGTTTTCTAAAATATGTTCTCTATATGGAAAGTTTTTCGCGGAGTTTCCGCGTAAAATACTATCATCGGCTGCACAGTGAAAGTCATCATCAGCTTCACCATCATCATATCTCTAGTGTTATTGCTTAACAGTAGTCCCTGTTATTAACAAAGTACTGTATCGTAAAGAGTGAGTAGTTGGCAGTACAAGGAGGGTTTTTAAAGTCCAAATACATGTTAAATAATTGCGGTAAATATGCAGTCCCTACTTCGCAGAGATTCAGCTGTCGCTGCCGGTTCCGGAACCGACCAACCGCGATAAATGAGGGATCACTGTATCTGAACAAGCGGACGCCAGCGAACTAATACAAAATGAATCAAGTACAAAAGATGAGTTTTAAGATCCCATTTAAGAAGATGAACTCACTTTGACCAAAGCGGTATTTTAAAGCATCCTTAAAGTTTATCTTTTTCATCTAAAATCAATTTCTCTGCAGTATGAGAAGATGGAGTTGATCTGCATTAGAACGGTGAAAATGTGAAAACTGCACCCAGACTGTCGGCATGATATTCTCCCCGATCTCAGGTCTTACTAGAAGTTCACGAAAAATTTAGAGAATTATGATGAGAAGCTGAAGAAGAAAACAAGAATTCATCTAATTAATAAACGATAACTGAAGACAAATTATATCAAACTTTTCAAAACAATGATGGAAGAATTGAACATAAGCAAAATTCAGTTCGATAAATGTGGTACAATACCGTAATGGTGTATATTATCAGGCTTTTGTTCACACACATTCAGATTTTCGTTAAGATATTCATGATTTTGGTTTATGAAATGACCATGTGACGGATACAGCAGCTTGCCTATAGTCAAATGACGTGGAATAAATACCGGTAACTAGAACACAAATACAAAAGAGCAGCGCTGAATGAGGAAAATAATTCATCTTGTCAACTTACTTTCAGGAGCTTATCTAAGACCACTTGTGATTTAAAAAACATGCAAGGAGTTACACCAGCTTACAGATTATATAGAATTATCACCAAGTTCCTATTTCGCAGATTATTAAACACTAAATTCAAGATTTTCTCTTCTGTAACCATGTCCTGATTGTCACCAAGTTATTTTTACAATTTTAAAATTATTGAGTCCATACCTAATCATTGAAAAGCTTACATCCTGAAGCATTCATGGTTTCAAGTAGTACTTCTTGCAAACGTAAACATTTTAGTAAATTTTCTTTCCTGGAATATCTGGGAACCTATAAAAAGGTGTAATGATACACAATATTTAAAGGATGTACTTCCTTCAGTAATAGCTCTTCTCCGTTTAACACTCAGCGTTCGTTACGTATGTTATCACTTGGGATGACATGAGACATGAGTGTTTCTCTTTCATGGTGCCGTTGAAAAAAAGTAAATACATATGGCTTCTACTCACTGTTGAATCTTTTTGGTTCCACGACGGAGCTAATGGTACGGCCAGACTGAATACGTTGGCGCTGACGCGTGCATTCGCTTCACGCTGTCTCACGCTTTCATTTGAATGGAGGTGGCCACATCGCACGCTGACGCGCGCGTTCATCGAGAAGCATTGGGGGCAGGATTGCCGATTCAGCCCGAGCTCTTTTCAAAATATTTTAGTCCTTTTAATTTAAATTTATCCGTGGCGCGTTTTTTAACCCCTTTTGTACTAGTTTAACTCGTTTTAGCCCGTTTTGTTAATTTTTTTATAAAAATTTAGAGTTGAAGATACGTATCGAGTACTTATTGGAAAATCTCTGTAAAAGTTTAATATCTAGCATATTTGGAACATTTTATACACAGTTGTTGTCTTCATGCATGGTCTCTACTGAAAATTACCAAAACTTCATTGCATCATCTGGTTGAAATCAAGTTCAATGCTCGTTGAAACTCCAATGGTTTGATCCGACAGAAGGAATGAGAGAGTAACTTATTCTGTTCTATTTGGTGGCAGTTTTGCATGAAAACAGTGGCAGTAACATTGTATGTGGTAATTTTACTTGATTTATTGTAGGAAATCGTTCAAAGTCATCAGTTTTGACATTATTTTAGCACAATTTTCTCCTTTTGATCTGCGTTCGACAAAATTAAACCACCATGGAAAAAGAGGACACGCAAAAGTTCAGAAGCGAGTGGCTAAATAATCCAAGGTATAAAGATTGGTCGCAGCGAATTGAAGGTGACAGTGCAAAATGTCGACGTAAGTTTTACAAATGTGTAATTTCTGGTAGAACATATGACATAGATAGACATATTTTTACTGCAAAACATAAGACAGCTTTGAAACCTTTCGGTGCTCAGCTGTCTACTCTACTTTCTTTTGTTAAAGGGGAAAATAATGACACCAAAAGAGTCGAGTGTAAACTTGCTCTTTTCCCTGCTTGCCATGGTGCCATTTCTCAGTCAGATCATTTAGGTAATGTTCGTAAAGCCTTCTTCTCTGTTAGTACAAGTTGCAACGACTTGAAACTCCACCGTACCTAGTGCACAGGTATAATTTGTAATGTTCTTCCTATTTTCAACACGATTTAATCGAAGATATTGGTGATGGAAGTTTTAGCATGATAATTGATGAAAGCAATGAATTTTTCGACTAATAAATTATTGCGCCTGATTATTAGATATTTCTCGAAATCGAGAAACGATATTGTAGCAAGTCTGTTGGATTTAATTCGATTGAATGCAAGCAATGCTGTGGCTATTTGCAATGCAATTAAATCAAATCTGAAAGAAAATGTTTCGAGGTTGGAAAATCTTAGCATTGGCAGTGACAACGCATCAGTAATGACTGGAAAACGCACTGGTGTGCATGCTCAGCTGAAAACAGAAACACTTAACTTAATTCTCATCAAGTGTGCATGCCATCCCATCCAATTTGATGTTTCAAGTTCAGTTGTACACGCACTTCCTCGTCATTTGGAGTTCCTTTCATAAAAAGAATCTTACAAATGGTTTGTCCATTCATCTCTGAGGCGAAACATATACAATGTAATTTATGGAACGCGGAATGATGATAAACTGCCTTTGAAATTAATTATGTGTAGCCTAACTAGATGGATATTATGCCCTTTCTATAGCAGCTAAAATCAATATCTCTAGAAAATTCGACATTCGGGGGTACTCTTGCCTAAAGCTTCTTCTACAAGAGGTAAAAGAAGCTGCTCTCCAATTGAATGCGGCTTGCCTGATTTGCCAATTAGTTTTGCAATATTGTAGGAGCAAACGAGTCCATCGTGAGATTTTTGTTACTGTTCGGTCATTAGCTCATTGCTTAAATTTGTCTCTTATAGCATGAAAATACCCCAGATCTTGGTTCACTTCATCAGGATGCATTTTTTTCAAGTTTTCAGCGAGCCTTGATCGCCTCGTTAGAAAGTTCTTTCTCACAAATAGGACACTATGGCTTTTTATAAGGAGCTATAATAAAGTGAAATTTTAAATATTCGAAAGAATACTGTCTGCACTTTTTCTTTTATGCGCCCTTTGTTTCGGTAACAAAATGTTCTAAAATGAATATACAGTGTATTGTTTTAAGTTTACAATAAATTTCCGCAACACCAAGAAACCTTCTATCCGGACTAATCCCCTAATAGTCCAAATTGACAAATCGGAAAATAAAAAAATAGGCGAGCTACAAGACTGAACTCCACTAATTTAGTTTTTTTTTAAACAACGCCCGTCTCCGGTTTGTTTTAGGAGATATTTTTTGTTTAGTTTTTCATGTCAGCTTGTCACAAAAAAATACATTCAAAATCGTCACATATAAACATTTACACGAAAAAACTCATCTCAGCTGTGTTTACCTATTCTTTTGCGCATGCGCGGGGACCGCAGTTTGGTCTACTACGCCTGCGCAGAGCGTCTTTCAAGTTTATCGTCTAAATTTGAATTCCAGCCAGACAAACGGATGTTTACAAACAAATCTACCCTAATTAAAACGTTATATTAAACCATAGATAATGTAAACTTGTAAATAGATCCTTATGAAATGTTTATTAACTTTTGCACCAATAGCAAAAATTAGCGAGAGTATAAGTGCGTGATCACTTATTTCTGTCCCGTACGTACAATTTATCGCATGAGAAAATTCTATTCTATTCACACATATATAAGAGTTGGTCACTGAAAGGCCTCAAATTTTCTCAACTGTCCACTGAAGTTATTTTTTATGTACACTCAAGCACAAATGCAACAGGGCAACTGAGGCAGAGCGTGCAATAATACTGCAATTGCTCAGTGGCAAATACAGTTACCAACTACTGAGAAAAGCTGTCAACGTCCGTTTAGTACTGACACAAGTATCGTTGGTTAGAAAAAGTTTGCATGCAAACAATTTTATCAGTAATATGCACCATGCAATGAAATACATAGATCTGAGACTAACGGATGTCTTTGAATCCCAATTAATTGGTGGTTAATTAATTAAACTTACTGGCAGCTTCTGGCAACAGTTCTCAGATGGCGTGCCGTCTAAAGGCTCGTCTTCGATATCCAACTTTTTGTCAAGGACAAACACACCAGAACGCGAACAAAACACAAACTTTTCTAAATCGTGTCCAGACGTCCAGACCACGTTATCGGCGGCGTGAAGTTGTCCGCGAGCAGTGTGTAAACAAGTTTCTCGAGTACGTTTTAGTTAATTAATGTGTATTATTGCCAAATTTAATATGTTGGGGGGTCAGTAAACATAATTTATCTGTGTGTGCATATGTGAACACAATATATTGAGAATCACTAATGCATTTTTCGAACATTTTGAGTACTCCCACAGTCACCGTGAAGATGGGATCAGCTGATTTACTTCTACCTTTTGCAATGCTCTTTATAAAGGTTAAAATCTGTGGACTTTGGCTTAAAGCTTTATAATATGCTCCTGCTCTATTTAAAGAATTATTTCTTTTCATTCTTTTGTGACCTATATTTTCAAGAAGTGGTGATCAATGCTCATGCTTTCAATTTTTATCAGATGATACTTTTACAATATTTGAAATTATTTGCTAAAGTTATTTATTATTTTTAGACACAACTACATAGGCCAGCAGTTTGCGTAAAAATTTGAGACTTGGCTAATGCATTTCACTTGTGTTTTAAATGTAGTCATAAAGCAATAATTGCATCAATCCACAGTAATTTTTCATGTGCTATATGCAGTAACTATATTTTTTGTGTACATTTTTGAAGCATCCATTGCTCGGCCAAGCAAACCGGAACGTTTTTCTATTTCCGAACACTTTTCCGAACTCCCTCAAAGTTGCTAGAGTAACCCCTATCTTTAAAAATGGTGAAAAAACCTGTGTAAACAATTATCGACCCATCTCCGTACTGCCAATTATTGGCAAGGTATTCGAAAAAATTGTGTATAAAAAAGTGTACTCTTATTTTGAACAAAAATCATTTCTTTACGATAAACAATACGGCTTTCGCTCTAAAAAGTCAACAACACAGGCTATATTAAATCATTTACAATTCCTCTATTCTAATATAGATGAAGGAATGCCTG
>JACJUY010004245.1:36144-69105 GCA_014220935.1 Platorchestia sp. MABIK | reverse complement strand
ATACATGTTATACGCGTTAAAATTCAAGAAATTAAATAAATCACACACAAAACGTTAAAAATTTTCCCATAAAATGTATTTTCGGAAAGACTATCATCGCCTACTGGTGAGGAAACGTTTTTCTTTGAACATTTGTGTTTTTTCAGTTACGTTCATTTCAAATGATGCACCAAAGATAATGATGACTTTTTAAACTAGAATAAGTGAATAACGAAATATTTTGTTTCACTCATTTTTCTTTCAAACGTTTCACACTAGAACGATTCAGTCTATTTGATCTGAAGATGTATCTATGATAATTCCAAAACAATTTGAGAAGAATTCGGAGCCGCAAGTCAATTTTGCAGCTTCCGCAGCAAAATTTAGATGCAGGCTCCCAGGGCAGCTACGAATATCTGGACAGGTACAATTTACTGCGACTGTCCCCGTCTCTCAGGGCTCAGTGACACAGGTTTTCCATTAGAGTAGTGGAAGTTCTGAATTCGAATATTGGCGGTAGCTTTGGAAGTCTCCATGAATAGATGCTATCTTTAGACAGCTACAATATTGGAATTTCATTGCTCATTCAGCTGAAAAAATGAAAAGAAGAAAAATTCTAGGCTACTGAACTCGAGCAGAAACATTTTTTGTTTTTTATGAGTGTGTTCACTTTTGAGTCCGAATTCCAGGCTAAAATTGGAGCGAGATGTACCAGTTCATTCATGTTTCCTAGGTGGTGAATTCATCGAGTATGAAATTAGTGAGATGATGCGATTTTTGACAAACTTCTGTTGGTTGGGCATTTGTGAGATTAGTGTCACAAGACACGCTCATTTTGATTGACCTGACACTATTTTCCTTGTCCTGCCAGGTGAAGTATTTTTCAAGACCTCAAGTTCATACGTGGCTAACATGGAATGAATTATTATCTCTCAGAAACTAGCTTGGCCGTAAAACCTAACTTCACTTTTAGTTTCAAATGTACGTGGGGATGGTTCCGTATCTTGATTGAACCAAAAAAAGAAAAATAGAAAGGATTTTTAGTACTCATGAAACGAGCGGATCTCAATGAACAGTTAAATCTTGGCTGATGATGAAGATACACTCAATGAATCACAATTCATCTACAGTTGAAATGTTCTAGAACCGCTGCAGCAGCAATGTAAGGGATAATTTTCGGGCGATTTCAAATAATGTGGAGCGAAAACTGAGACTGAGTTTATGATGCGATTCAGTTCAGTAAACTTACTGTAAATTACCAATGCAATTTATTTTTAGGTTTAATGGGAAAATATCTCGTAAATTAGTGTATATCTAGAATTTACATTTGTGGGAGATAATCTGTAATGAGATTCGTTTTATTTCTTCAATCGTAATTTTGATTTTTTTGAAAGACGTGACTAATTCTCGCACAAGGATGACTTATTTCGCCTTCAAAAAATTTTGTCTGTGAAAAAAATCTCGTTACCACAACTGTTTTTTTTCTTATTTTCGAATTGCAGTTTGAATTTCAAATTTTTCATGTTTGTGACAAATGAAGTACCAGACACTATAGCAGATGACGGAAGCGAATAAAGTTTACAAGAATTTATTATGAAATGAAAACACAGACGAATCCTAATCTTGGGTAACAGAGGATAAGGGGAGTCTTGTACAACCCATCAGCGCGCTCGGAAACCAAAGTGCCTGACACAACTGTCGGGATAGAATACCAACTCTATTTTTAAAGTATTCTAGAAATCAGAGTATGATTAGGTGATGATCGACTAGCGGTCCACGCAAATAACGTAATTGAGTAATAAGAAATTCAGAAAGTACGGTGGCCGACTAGCGGTCCACGCAATAGCGTAATTGAGAAATTAGTTTAGTTATTAAATAATTAGGCTAGTTTCTCTCCTACTTATAATTGAGGTTGACGAGACTAACACAGACTGCTCGACAAACAAGTAATGAAATGGCGCTGACCACAACCATGTCTCACCATCGAATAGGCAGTAGTGCTTTGCAGCCGTCCAGAGGCGAGGAGATGGGACGAGCATCGTAGCGCAGCGCAGGGGAGGCAGAGGAAGAGAAGTTAGCAGGCCATGTAAGCTCGCAGGTCCATCAGCGAGGTGTGAAGATCGTTACGACTTTCAGATCCTAAGTTGGTAGTGGCGCACAGATGATCGTAAGATGCAGAGATCAACAGCAGTGCAGTGTAACAGACGTTACGCACCATTTACACTGGCATACGCTGAAAACAAAGCTCGGCACGGAATTACTAATAATTTGTAGGAGACTTAGAACTCTTAAGTGGTGAGAGCTCTGCTGCTGGTGCAAGTCTGAGTCTGCCTTGCGGCGCCGGTATAGTGCTCTAACGTGAGCAGCCGCTGCCTTCTGATTCTTATTATTCGTCGGATGATTAGAGAAACATAGAGATGGTCAGCGCCAGAAATTCTATATGGATAATTACTGTATACTTGGAACATTTTAGTGAGTTAAAGTTACTGAATTTGAAGAAAGCAATTAAAGAGATTTATATTAGCTTCAAAATTAACTTTAGTGAATTTTCTTCACCACGAGACTTTGTTTACTCTCCTCGGGAACATTACCATCGTGCTTTACGAGAGAGCATAACTTGTTCCTTCGGTTTACCCCAAATCCACAATCCAGAGCAGTTATCGATTTCATTTATTATCTAAGTTCCAACAAAATTCCACGGGGATTTGGTTAAATTATTCTGCTTTGTGTGTAGTCGCCCTGTGAGCGGCGTGAGTCACAAAGATAATTTTTCCCTATAAAAGAGAGCTACTGCACCTCGATCCTGCATTATATGTCTAATTCACTTTATTTTTCGTGACAGCGTATGAGATTTCATCTAATTTCTAGAAAGCAACGTCCACCTGTCACTGACGAGTTAGAATATGACTCATAAAAATATTCGGTTAATTTTAATTTAGGGTTAAAGAGCTAGAATGATTTTTTCAGAACTGTGCAGGTCTCAACGAATTTGTCGTTCCTTTCTTCATTGAACTTAACTTATCATTGAGCTTCGAGAAATCTATCCAAGAATGCCACTGATCATCATTCATCAAGGAAAATGTAGGAGCTTAATTCAATGTGAGGCATAAACACTCTTGGGTGTGTCATTATTTAACTCTAATTTACTCAAATTCATGAAATTGAGTTAAAATACTTGCCTATTTGAATTACACAAATGACCATGAATGTGTAAGTAGAATTGAGATTTCGCGTAAACTATACTCTTCCACAAATACGTTTCATTTGATAAAGGTGTGAATAACTCCTGGTGAGTTATTCTCTCACTGTGGCTTAGGCATGACAGAAACACTCTTGCCACGTCCGTGTGACGGCGGCCTTAGGTTAATTGTGCGGCCAAATTGGTGTTACTCCCGACGGGGAAGTTCATTGAAATTGAACGAGCAAAATTAGTCAGCTAATTACTTATAATATTCGTGTTTCCTCCTATAGGTTACATTCCTAATTACGCAAAAAATCAAACGCGGAGAACGTTTTTACAACTTCCTTGTATTGTCCTGCGGCCTGAAGGAATAATCTGAATAATTTTTTTATTATTATTGAATGCAAAAGTAACGCCAAAAATTTCATCACAAGCCTGGAGAATGCTCGGTAAGTGTTGGTTATCTGTCATATATCGGGCCAATAACAGTTTATTTTTGGTCTGTGGCTTCTCAGTGTTTATTCAATTTTGAATGTTTACCATCCGTATTCAAAAATTCACTTACAACGAGCTAATAATAGCTTAAAAAAACATGGCAATGTATTTGATTATTGTACGTTGAAGATTGTCGTATGAATGAATAACCGTACGCTACATAATTACGTTTAACCGAACTCAATATACTTACATTAGTAGATTACTATGTACACAATTAACCCCTTCCCACCAATTTTTTTTTAAAAACGTTTCCTTTTCAGACTAATTTTTTCATTTTGGTTCTATATAGTAGAACCTTACTGGCCGAGAAATAGTCATTGTCTGATGAACTGGCAGAGTTATTAGAAGTATTGAAGCTTCTGAGGGAAGGTTCATATTCCCTATCTTCTGTTGAACTAGACATTTGGGGTGTAATACCTGATAAAGCTACAAAAAATGAATGCAAATGTGGATGCAAACAACACCCATCTGACGACAATGGCTGTCGGAGCAAGCCTAGTAACAATGTCCTTGAAATCCCACATCTCTACCCTATCGCCTCTGCCAGGCGTACGATTTGACGAGAATACTCGTTTAACACGTAGAATGGCTTACACAGGCTTAAAATCGACGAGTATATACGGATGTAGCTGGTTTTTGAACGGAAAGTTTTAGACGAGTATCCTCGTCGACGACTAAAAAAAGAACATTTTGTGAAGACGTGTATACACGTTTCTGCCGGGGAAGTGGTTAAGTTGAGCAGGGTCAGGCTACAAAAGTTCTATTTCGTGTTATTGGATACCAATTAAGTTGTGTTTTTTGGCGTGTTGTCTCCATTTTTATTTGTTATGGAACGAAGTAAAATAAGAGATTCACTTTCCGATGTTCGCAAGCTACGCCATCAGGAAGTCAACCTTAATTACCTTTCCTTGACCTCATAAGCTAAACTTTCCTTAAAATACTGCACCAAGGGTCCAGTAATAATTTTTTACGGTTCGTGTAAGCGCGCGGACGTATTTATTTACAGTTTTTATGGCTGTGTTCTGCTTTTATCTTCCACTTTTAATATTACGGAAAGAACTTCAGCGAGCAGATAAGGGACGAAATGAATACGATTTACAAATAGTTCTTGAGTTACTGCCAATAGATCAACAGTAAAACATTCTTACTGATTATAAGTAAAAAACTGATGGTGATGAAAATGAGACAACTCATTTCTAAAGAACATGAATGTTCGAACTATAGAACATTTGTATGCCTATAGAACACAGAAAAAAATTCATGACGCAACACTCAACGTTCTTGAGTTATGTTCCTGGTTGTGGGTGTCATAAGTCAGATTTTAGAAGTGCGTTGCAATACAAGCCAATGACACACATTCTTTAATGGAAATTAGTGTACATCTTGCCATATTTCCCATATTCGTGTACTTCTTGCACAGTGTTCTGCGAATTTGGCGAGAATATCCCTGAGTCGCGAGGAGAAGCACCAGCTGCGTCTGCTCCGCTGCTGAGGCATTTCTGGCGATCGACAGACAATACTTCAGGAAACCGTGACCTGAATTCAACCAAACGCAGATATCTTGCTGAGACTGCGCTGCTGTCCCGGATCTTGCATGAGAAATGTCTCATTTCCGTGTACTTCTTGGGAACACTGAATTTGCCCTCACTGTGCCAGAAATTTAAACAGTTCTCCTTCTTTAACGTTTAATATTGCTACGCTTAGCCAGTGTGTGGGCTGGAAAGGCTGTAGAAATGGCTCAACAAGAAAGACCCAATATGCTCGAGGTGCAGCTCGACTCTGAATACAAACAGCAAATGAATTTATGAGGTGACATGAAAAGATGAAGGGAAATGAGTTGAACAAATTCGAATGCAGTGCTAGCGATTCCCTGTTTTGTATAAACCTCTAGAGAAAGCAATTTACACTGTGAGAATAGTTACTCTGAATCTAAAACTATCAGCGTCTGAAATTCGCGAACATTTGTTCGAAATGTTAATATAATGTGAACTTTTACGATGGCTATTTAACGCCTTAATAATTTACATCGTTGTGGCGGAGTTCGATAGTCTGTACCTCTGTCAGAGATGTAGGCTGTCAACTCGCTGAAGGTATTCAGCGATTATTTTCGAAATATCTATATCTGTACATTACTTATCTGTTGGAAGCATATCTCTGTACATATAATATGTGCAATGATCATCATAAAAATTAAGAGCTAAAAGTATTTGCACAGTTTGCTAAGTCTTTTCAATCGTGGTAATTCTAAAGTTTGCAAATTTGAATGAATATTCTGTTAGTGATGCACTTGTAATATTCCAATGAGATGATTTTTAACTATATAAGAACACTGCGTGGAGCGGAACGTCGTATCGTTATCACTGCAACAATGCAGCGTCGCAGGAAACGAAGGAGCTATACGAGTTGAAATGAGGAAAAAAAAATCATTGATTTCAATAAGCAGGACATGTTTTCTCAATATTTGGAAATTTTCTGTGTAATGAGCTACAAAAAATTGAACTGTTGTACACGATAAATAGACTTACGGAAAGTAGAACAAAATCGGAATTCCCATCAAGTAGTACGGGTTATATGCGCACTTTATAGCGATTACAAAAAAATGAGAACCTTAATGCGTACAACAAAAGTTTTCAGTAATCAACAGTCAACCGAAGGCTATCTCTAGACTTTAAAACGTTGCTGACTGCGCTTTTTCCTGTCGACATGCAGCCGACTCCGGACCTAAGTGAATTCATGCATTTCCCCCAGTAAAACATCGCCGCCTTTTTAGGAGGAGCACGCCCAATACTTACATTTTTGCGTAGCAGCTGAGCAATAATGTCCACTTGACCTCAGTAGCTGCATTTAGCACAAACGCGCTTCGTGAAGCGGCACAGTTTAGGCAGCCTCGCGGCAGCCTGGGTGCGTCTGTGACGCCGCGGCGACCTGCCCGAGCTGCTCTGCGCTGCAAGGGCCTAACTGCGCAAATCTGCGAAGGTACCAACGGCAATTTTCAATTGGGAAACTGTACAGTTAAAGTTGTCTTATCTTCCAGTTGCTTATTTTTTCTACTATCGCACTCATCAAGCAAGATTCACAATTTTAATTTTTTGGTTGTGTGATTCGATAGTTCGTTTTTCTTTTTCCTTCAGTTATTCAGCCTAGAGATCCGAAGAAGCATGGAATTGACATATGAGGAATGCGTCATCCAGTGTTTTTTCTTTAATCGAAATTTTTCTTGCGAAATTTTGCGAAACTTAAAACAGATTACAAGCTTTAAAATGAGGAGTCTTGAAAAATTCCACAAATACGTTGAATAAATACATATGATCTTGTTTCTCATAACATTTGTGTTGAGATTTATATCGTTTTCAGTTTGTTAAGGAAACTATAGGAAATTTCAAATTCTTGAATTGTAACGCTTTGACGGGCTGCACAGTAATAACACTGAAAATGTGATAATAGGAATTACAGTCTAATAGTGAAGCCGATACACAGAAACTAGGGCGAAATCGTCGTAAAATGAAACTGAAAGAAGAGGCTCAAATTTCCGTTTTGTGTGGACTGTGTGAAGCTTTAAATTTCTAAAACTGATAACATTTGTAAACAGATGTGCACTCTGTTTCACTAGAAATTTAAAAACGAAGAAAATGCTAACTAAATTAATCATTTTTATTCAAAAGAAAGAACAAAAAATCGAAAACGTTTCGGAGACCAGCTCCATCATCAGTTCTTTAAAATACGAAGTATTATCAAACTAACGCAAGCATGAAAACACAATCGATACTAAATTTCGGAATATACAAACAAAAGGACAATTATGCATAAACTATCATTTACATTAACTCAATTCCCGGGCTCATGCACTCTTCTGTTGTGTAAAAGTGTGTTGTGCGCAGTGTGCATCGGCGTACGTCGCAATGACGTCGCGCAATATTTACGCAAGAGTGGCAGAGCACCGCGGAAGGAGTTTTCTTACTGGTAACTTGTTAGCTTATCCTCCTCATTCAGCGACATGCAGCCACTAGTGTGGCTGACAGTTAAAATAATTGACAGTTCTCTTCGTGATTTTGACCTAAGGATTTTAGAATCTTTGCATATTTTTAAGGGAAAACCTATTTTAAACAACATGCTTAGCTCGTATCCCCTTCAGATAGGTAAGGCATAGTTGTCCTTTTTTTTGTATATTCTGGAATTTAGTATCGATTGTGTTTTCATGCTTGCGTTAAATTGATTATACTTTTTATTTTTCAGAAATGATGATGGAGCTGGTCTCCGAAGCGTTTTCGAGTTTTTGTTCTTTCTTTTGAATAAGAATGACTAATTTAGTTAGCATTTTCTTCGTTTTAAATTTCTAGTGATAAAATTTGCAATTGGTTATGACGTCTTTTTCAAAATTCCGTCCACCGTTACTTAGGTCTTGAAAACTTCACTACCCAAGAGTTTAGCCAAGCTGTTGGCGTTACGTTATGGATAGTGTACCGCTTTTTGCTGCTCAGCAGGCAAAATGAAGGCATACAATGTTTTCGTTTGTTATACGACCAAATTCTAAACAGATATGCAACATGCATAAACATTGTGACCGATTTTATCGTTAAGTCGTTCAAAGTCCTTCACGAATACAATTCAATATTCGCAGAAATATAACCATCAAACTGTAATGATTTTTTTGCATTGATTTTTTGTGTTTCAAATTTGCTTCAGTAATTTTAGAGCATGTAATCATTTTACATTGATTCCTCAAATATCTATTGACTATTTGATATTGCGTGTGTTAGACAGATCTAATCAAGATGAGATTATTTAAGAACATTGTGTTTGGTTTTTAGGATTCACCTTTAACCGGAAATATTAATAGAACAGCTTCATTTCTGAGCGAGTACATACTTTTTACAAAACATTTTTCTTCATCTCTGTCTCATTTATCAGTGTCTTCTGTATGTGTTAGGTGCAATTCGACTTGAACATTTTAAATTATGTCGTATAAAGGATGTGAGGGAAAAGTAAAAGCATCAGACACAATTTTTTCAGGCAACCACAGTCATACATTGAGGCCGCAGAGAATAATTTGATGTTTTAATCCTGTTATTTGCATGAATTTTGACGTGTTTTAACACTATTTAGTGTATGAATAATAATAATAGTACGCAGTCATCAGTACAAGGTAGGCCATTTTAAAAATATGTAAATAAAATAAACTGTCTATGGACTTTTCAGAGCCGTTTTGAATAGACGTAACTTTTACAGGTTAAATTTAAATCAATTGACACCACAGAGTGCAGGAATGCAGTTAAAAGAAAATCTTTCATTTAAATGATTTTAAGGTGAATTAACAAGCATGACCACTGTTTGACAAAACAGTGAAATAGCGAAGTGCTTCAGTTTTTTGCGTTATTGCTTGTAATGTATAAATATCGCTAAAAATTGCAACGCTGAGGAAAATTCGCAATTTATTTGCTCAGCTCTTGTCCCAAAAATCTGCACGTTTGAGATGTTCGAAAAATGAAATGCAATATATAGTTCGAAATATAGTTTAAGCTGCCGTAAAAGTTAAGAAGAAAAGGCCTCTCGGGACTTTTTGCACCAACAATTTTGATGTGGATTTACACCCAATATATTTGATAAAAAAATTTTGGCCGTGGATGAAGCATTAGCCTCCAGAAAAACAGATGTCTGCGAGAAAACATGCCTTTCGAGTGAAAGGTTTCTATGAAATTCACTGGATAGTTTCAAACCAAGATCGATGTTACGAGAAAGCATTTCATCCATTTCAGAAAGTCGTGAAAGGCAGTCGAGTTTTATCTAATTTTAAAAAGGGCAAATCTCAAAACAAACGTATACCTAAAATTTAAATACTTTTTCATTCCCGGGCGCAGCAACGAACAGCTTCGATCAATGTGAAATGCTTTTACTATACACGCTCTTAGGCCGTCAACAAAAGTTTTTTGACAAAGCATGAGAAGAACTTGATTATATCGTGGGCACGACAGACGTGACGAGTAAATTACTTTCTACTGTTCACTTCTTGAATGCATTCGGTCGGTGTTGACACGCAAGTTCACCGTACAAGGTCAAATATTGCCACCTGCTTTGGCACGATAATTGTACCCGCAGAATGAACCTAGACTTTTTATGCGATATTTGGCTGAGAAATCTTTTCAGTCGGGCGGACACATATTCGAGCAAAATGAAAAAAAAAATCTTTGAAAGCCATACCGATCATGCCCCTATTTTAATGCTTTAGAATTTTTTATATTCTGCGACAGAGTTCACGTGAGACAATTTTTAAAAATCCAAGAATTCATCAAATACAGTAAGGTTCATGGTTGCTGGGGTGGTCACCTGACAAAAATTAACGAAGCGAACGTGGAGGCGTGAATGTTGTGGGCGCATTTTGTATGTTGTATTTGATGTGGAATGAAACTATAATCTATGTGAATTTAGCGTTCCCAGACTTTCGTTTCATTCCAGAGAATTTCGATGCAAATACTGCATATGTACGTTACCGGGGCAATAATTTTCTCAGGAACTCTTTGATGATTGATGAGCAGTGTGCATGATTCAGTGTTTGATAAATGTATACTTTTTATTATATATCAAGGTATGGACTGCAGCTGTTTTATATCTTGCATTGTTCGTAAGCTTTTTGTAATTGTAAAATTAGAAGTTAATGATAATTTGTCCTTTGTAGAACCTAATGGACTTATTTTTCATGATTTAAATAGCAATTACATGACTTTTCTACTAGACCACGCAACTGCTAGTCATATCGTTGTCTTAGCAATGATAACGTCATGTGAGTGCTCTTCCTAAACACTACTTGCTTTAACGACAGCAGTTTTCTGAGAATCTCAAAATCAAATAACTGTTTTCATAACGATATAAAGTTGAGTGACTGCACACCTAAAAAACGCTCCATTCCTGATGTCCACAGCAATGGTGGCGACTGCCGTATAAACTAGAAAATAATTTTTTTTGGTGCAGGCGAGTGAAGTGTCCGGCTCGCATCAATCAGGGCAAAAATTATTGTGTTGTCAGAAATACAGCGCAGTGATTTAGCCTTGAATGCTTTTAGAGGTCGTAACTGTCAACTAGTAAGCACCAACAAAATAATGTTTAAAATCAAGTTACGCTTAATCTGTGATAACCAATTCTCCTAGGACTAATTTTGAAACAATCTGTTTTAACTTTTATGAAGATCTTACCGAGTTGGTATATTTGCAGCGTCATAGAGGTATCGATTGGTCAATCTGATGACGGAATGCTTTTACCTTCATTTTTTCTGTCGTGCTAACTGATGGTGTGCAGTAGCTGAAAAAGGTTTCAGATTTGTTTCATTGCATTTTTTGTATGTATATTCTTTCAAGTGGAATTATTTCGCAGACTGTGAATGCTCTCCTGAATGTCTTTCTATCCCGAATGAACCTCGCTGTAACAATGAGACTCTGGAAACTTCTTCAAACATGGTTTTGATATTCTTGTTTGCGCTTGTGTTTAGAGACACATGCATGGTTTCAATGGTAATTGTTTCTTCGTTAAGTACTACTTTGCGAATGAAGGCCGTCATTTTTCATGACTTCCACTGTTATCAGTCGGATCTGGATGTAAGAAACATTAGAACTTGAAAATTAGTAATTTCTTATTTCAGCCCTTTGATTATGAGTTGATTTCAGTTTCCAGCTTTTCCATGAGTCGTGTTTGTGCATCTTGTCAGGCTGTTTTAAATTAACAGGATGAGCTTAGATGCTTGTTTGGATTTGTTATCTTCATTTCAGGTACATTTGCAGAGCTGGTGATTCTGAAACCCTACTCAGATGAATTAATTTTTTTTTAATTTGCGCTTAGACAACGTTTTGTTATGTCTGCTTTATAGACGAAAGTGTAATGAATATTAGGATCAGATTGGAACATTGTTAAAGAAAATTGTTATTGTGCAATGATCTTTTGTTTTGGTATTTTGTATTGGGATTTGTGTATAGCGTATTATGTTTGTGCTATTTGTTATGTGGTGTGGGTGTGCTACGGGTGATGTGTGGTAGTTCTGTGGTCAGCCATCCAGGCCCATCAGTGACATTCTACAATCAGGCAGCGAGGTTTGTTTGGTCTCAAGCTCTGGGGTACCAATCCAAGGGACCAAACTGTGCCATTTATCATGGAAATAAAAACAAAGGAATACGAGGGGAGTAGGTGTTTCCAGCCACTCAGAGAGACGGAGAAAGAGAGGAGTTAACAAAGTTATAGAGAGGTGTTAACAAAAACCCGAAAATCCTTCGAGTAGCAAAAGACAGGACTTCATAAAAAACATTTAAAATTTTAAATTCAGTTCAGTGCGAACCTCTTTTAACGTACGAGCGCGACTGGACGGGCACCCAGCGTAAATAAATCTTTGAGTTGAAAGTATGAGAAGTTGAGAAAACAACCTCGATAAAAATACTATAGGTAGTAAGAAGATACGCCGCAAAGTAGCAAGCATAGGTCAATGTACTCCATGTGTGTCAGTGTTGGAATAAAAAGCTAAAGTAAAAACGTCAATAGTGATGATTGATCAAATGAAAAATGCGTTAGGAGCAAAAGAATAGGCCAAAAGATCTGCATCAATGAAATAAGTGAACATACAGTACATATACAAATATTTATAGATGTCGAGCACAGGTAAAATATTGATCGATTTAGTTAATGACAGAAAAATTCACAAGAAAAAACGAGTGGGGCATGCCGATGAAATTATCTGATTAAACATCGTCCCGATGTAGTCAAATTCCTTGAAACTAGTTTTTGTTTGAAAAAGTATTATAATCTAAATATCGTGTTCAAATAAAAAAATCATATGAAGCTGAAATAGAAGTACATAATTACTAATAAATTGTCGTAATTGAAAGTAGATGTATCTAACTTACTGGTGGCTAGCTTTCCATTATCATGCTTGGAAGTATCAGCTTACTTGCCTTAACTTCAACCACCGTCATGGTGACGGAAGTCTCATCCGGAGAAAATTATTGTTCGCGCGTGATCAATATATAAACTGATGTCGGAAGAACGTTGAACAGCGTGGAAACAAGAAGTTAAACATGATATAGAGAATGAAAAGTTGTGTGCCTGGTTTTATGTGTATGTCGTTTGAATAAATGTGCATTGTAATTCATGTGTTAAGGCTGCGGTATTTGAGTTCTTCTGTCGAAAGATCATATTTGTTGTTGGAGAAAAAATTGATCGGTCAATTATTAGTATTTCAATTGTGTCCTAATTGTTGCAATTTGTTTTGCGAATTCTCTGCTACGCGATCATGTAATAGAAAAAAATTAGCTTGAACATAAGCTGTGAATGGTTGAAGGTATTTACTCCCCAAGCTCATTAGAGGACAAATATTGTCGCAAGAACGCCAAAAAATACAAGAAAAATAGTTATGGAGGTTGCCATCAAATATGGAGAACCCCCCTTAATAATTTTGTTATCAAGGTTCATTGTACAGTGATGTTATGTGCACTGTGTACGCTTCCGGATGTCATTTGCATTATCATTTGTGTTGTGTGCGGAGGAGTGCCATTCCTCTATTCTGAGATTCTCTTGTTAATGCAAATTAACAAGGGGCCTAACGTTTCGTGACAAAAGTCCAATAGTATTTATAAATTTAATGCCAAAATGATGACTGAAAATGCTTTGTATGGTAGATGTTGATAGAAACTTAGAGGTAAAAGCTATTCAAACTAGGTTTAAGAAACGATAGGGCTTATATTAACATTAATTCTTGTGACGAAAATGGATTCCCGAGGAAGTGAATTATTGCGTCCTCGGGCTAGGAAAAGAGCGATTCAATTATTCAGGTTTACACGGCTTGTTATCACTTTGCTGAATTGCGATCTGAGAAATATTACAAAATTGAAATTAAATTTTAAGTGGCCAAATTGTAAGATATCGTGCTGGTGAACTAAAATTTATTTCCCAATGAAAATTTCATATTGGCCGTACCGATCAATTTGTATACATGTTATCAGTAAAATTGTGAAACTAATAGTCTAGTTCTTTACGTCAAATCTTCTATCGCTTACTCCAATAAATTTCCAAACGACAATACGTAACTGCAAAATAAGTGCCAGGCCGTCGATGTATGACTTCATTTATACCTATTGAAAATTGTGATATTATTGACAAGTTGAGGACGAGGAAAAAAGATTAGGTGAGTTAATTGCAGAAGAACATCTCCTAGATAAGAGCTGAAAGAAAACAACTCATGTTTTCTTATTCATTAATGATAAAAATAGTCGTTAATTTGCCTGTGTTTCAAGAAGTAGTCTTTCGTAATGAAACGAAAAAGCGTGTTGACTGACTTATTTTTAGCGTTCAGTGTCAAGGACTTCGAGTACTGCACGAAGAGCCGGTCGCATATTCGAACGGCGTCTCCAGCGAACATGGATAATCCAACATTTCATCGTTACGACATGAGCTTCGATATCCATTTACGGTAATGAATGCTTCCCTCATCTTCGATAGAAAAGTGGTTTTCCGCTCAATGCGTTCATTAGAAAACGTTTCCCTGTTCAGATGAGCGCTTGAAAATACGCTTGATCAATAAAATGCGGTCATTGCGATGCATTTCAGCATGAGTAATTCAATGGACCGATAATGAGGAAAGATTTCGTGACTCTTTCGTAGTCCCGACTGATTCTAATTTTTCTGAAACGAGAATTTCTTTGAGAAGAGACAGCAGTGATGCTTGATCATGTTGAACTAGGTTAGATTGGGATTTACGATGTTACCATCTCACAAATGTGTCACCAATTGAAACTGTAACATCACGACAGTAGAATACGGAAAGCTATCAGCTTCATATCGCATCTGGAATTTACGTCCGGAATTGTGAGACCGGGGAAATGTGAATTAATGAACAATGTTTTGTTATTTGTCTTGTAGAAAGAAACGTTTGTGAGCGCTGAAATTGTAATTTGTTTTACTCATGTAATACTTATACACGACGGAAGTCAAATCATTCAGGGTGGCCCTTAAAATACGTTAATAAATTTCCCTTTGAAAGCAACAAATTGTGCACCACATTAAAATTGATCCGATGAGTAAGAACTGAGCAGCATAGTTAAAAGGTATATCTCATGAAAACTTTCTTACAGTGCGATAATATTATTGGTTTAAAGAATTTTGATTAGTAACGATCATTTCGAAAGATTGATTTCTGTGTCAGTATCGTTAAGTATGTTACCATCCCTTAGCTATAAGTGAGTTTAATATAGAAGCAAGTTATGTTCTATTTGTTCTCATAAATAGGATTAACTCGGTTCCTTGAGCAGGCTCTAAGTCGCAATCTTATCAATAAGCGCACTGACCAATTTTTGTAACGAATAAAAAGAATATGTGTAATTACACGCGTCCCCAGCTGTTGAGCCGATCTCAAGTACAAGTTCTGAGGTGCTAAACTACGCACCACCACCGATGTTTTACAGACGATTTTATTGATTGAAGTGCGTGATAAACTTACCTTTGAATGTAAGTAGTCCCTATAACTTACCGTTCGTACGAATAACAAGTTAAAATCAGATGATTGATATTATTCACCCTACTCGATTGTCAGTTTCTTTCTTTATCTTCCCCCATATCTCTAACAGATGGTGTAATGTATTGAATTAGTTAAAATTTTTAATGGTCGCCCTCCTTGAAAATTATATATTATACACAGCACAATCTTCAAGCGAAGTTTAAGGTCCAAGATACCAAGGAACGAGCCAACAAATAATCAAATAAAATACATGGATTCTGTTCCATAAGCATGAAAATCCTTTTTCATCAGCAATGAATGGTTTAGACTTGTAGAATATGTTCATTAGTGTCGACCAAGCTTTTTCTTACGTACTTCCGTCGCTAAATAAAGAACTCGAGCTTCTTGGGTGTTTTCCATGTCATGACACGGTCCACGGGGCTCTTTTAATTCAGTGAGCTCTTTTCTGCGGCAGATAATTGCTGCTCACTCCCCATAAATCTTTCATGAGGGAAATACAAAAGAACATCACGAGGGAATCTCTACGCGCAATAAATTAAATGTTCACCTTTTTAAATTCATTTGATAAAATATTTGCGAGCAAAAGGAAAAACAGGCGAAACAGCGATTAATGTACTGCAAAAAGCTAAAAATGATACGAAATAAATGATGAATTCAATGAATCTGAGTCAAAATTTGTATTTGTGAGCAATTTTACAACTTAGAATCATTTTGTCGCTTCTGAATATACGATTTTTGCAGCGAATCGTGCAAGATTTCTCACATTTTTTAACTTTCAAAGGTTAGTTTAAAATCAATCTGTTGAATTGCAAAATTACTGTTACCAGGTTTCCAGACCAATTTTCCCAGGACGATATAAATCAGAATTGTTGTACTTGCTGAACGTGACCGTGTAGGAAGGTAAAGCGACGCTTCTAATGTACGTTTGTTAAAATAATCACAATACTTCTCAATTGGTTCACAGACACTAGAAAGTTGACAAGCAATTTTGACACATTACCAATAATACTTGCTGTTCTAGAGGATTCAAATTACTTGGAATTGAAGTGAATTAAAGTAGCAATTGGCTCCAGTGTGAAAAAGAGTATGGGAATTTAAAGTGATTTCGGCTCTCAAAAATCATTGAACCTCATCGGAAGACTTTAAAACGGGTTATATTTCTATGTGATGTAACGAGTGATGAAAACGTATGGTGAAGTATGCAGACATTTTGCCCAATGTCTCGAAAATTTTTATGCAATTCTGACGAAAGCGCTCTGTTTGAACTAGACTCGGATAAACTTGAACTTGACTTGGATTAAATTGAACTTGATTTGGATTAAATTGAACTTGATTTGAATTAAATTGAACCTGACTTGGATTAAATTGAACTTGACTAAGATTAATTTGAAGTGAAAAGGTGTAGATCAAGAAGCAAGTTACGTGAGTGGCGTCGATTTCAGCAACCTAACTTCATTACTACTAATTTTCAGTCTGGAAATCCGGTTTTGATATATTCGAGGGCAGGTGCTCAATACAATTGTTTTCAAAAATGTGTGAGAATTTGATATTAAAGTATGACTGTTTTCTGATCAGCTTATTTCACTTATTTTGCCGTACATGGGAGCAATGAATCTATGAATTGAGTACTTTATAAGTTTGCCTTTCATGTAGCTATCCTTACTATTTTACGTATATCACTTTAGTTTTGTCTTGCATATATCATACTCGTATATCAGCCGTCAAATAAACGCGAAGTTCAAGTAACTCCAAGTCTATGCTCTCGCCTCATGGAGATGTTCGATCTTGGTTTTCCGTTCCTGCATGAGCATGTTTTTAATGCATGTGAGTCATTCAGCTGTTCAAATCCTTTAGTATAAAAGCAAACTCCAAGTTTTGACTTTCTATTATGGAGCTAACTAACATTTGACCTCCCAGGCAGATTTGCTCTTTGTGATTAAAGGTTGATGCAAGTAGCGTTTCATTTGTAATAAGTCAATATGAGTGTAGAGAACGAATGTTTTCAAATCATTATGAGTGGTCACAGCAGTATGCATTTGCAGAAGGAAAAATAGAATGATTGAAAATGAGAGGCAAAGATGCAAGAGAAGACGAGATTTAGCTAGAAGGTGAATCAGTGTGAAACTGAAGCAAAGTAAGTTATGACCTAGAAACGAAATTAATAAAAAAAATTCAATAAGTTTCCCATGAACGGAAGAATTGTAAAGAATGGGAATTAATTAACTTTTAGTTTAGAATGAAATGAAACGATATTCAATAGTTGCCGAGAATAAAAGTCACCAACGCTTTTGAATAAGTATTCATTTTTTTCCAGCTTTCGGTTCGACGCTCCAGCCATCATCGGGAAATTGACTATAAAGTATTTGCTTAGGAACACGCAGGAGCAAAATTATTTTTAACAAGTTTGTGAGACATGCTTTTAGAACGACATCGCTAGTTATACTAACGCTAACGAAAAGAAGAGAGAACAAAAGTGAACTAGATCATTTTATAAACGTTCCAAATTTGCATGCCTTTAAACAATTTTAAATGATTTATTCCTTCAGGAACGTTATCGTCATGAGTATCGCTGAGACTGTGGAAGTCAAATCACGGCACCCTCTAATAAATTTGCTGTGAAATGTAAGCTTTGGCTTGCTTCTGTTGTTCTGAGGGAAAGTTAGGGACATTTTTCAGCTCAGCAGGCTGTCACTTATTTAACATGTATTCTCTCCCTTCCGAAGTACTCGCGATGCCGTTCATAAAAATGGCTGCCAAGCTCACTCTCAACATTTCTGCTCTATAGTTCTATTAGGTAAGAACTTTATAATGAATTTCTAGATGAGAACTGTTATAAAGTTATTTATTCGAGAGTTTGAAGACATAAAACATGTCAATAAAGGCGTGTGCGCTTTTTATCCACGCAAAGTGCTGAAAATGCTCACTGGTAATGTTCTCCATAGTTACCGCTAACTCGAGAAATTAGTGAAACTTCATTCAAGGACAAAATAATTACTTAAACTAAGATTCTCGACTGTTTGATGCCAGCCTGAACCCAAAAGACTCTGCTGTAGCGTGTGTTATGCTACACGAGCTATTGGATTACTGTCTTCTGCAGGAATGTTCCCAGAAGTTTTAATTGAACCATCCGATGTTCAAACTAACGTACATATACGTAATCAATGGTCATTAATCCGTAACTACCTCGTGTGGTATCAATGGCACTCGCAGTGAAAATACACTGGTACGCTATTTCTTTTCGAATTTGTGCATCAATGTGTTTCTTAAAGTTTACTGTCCCGAATATCAGTTACGTCCCTATCGTGACACTGCGAAGCAACCTGATGCCAGGGCAAGTCTCGTAACGGTTGTTGAAGTAACAGTAATTTGAGTCATAAATTTCGACGCTAAAGGGTTAATTTACAAATGCAGAAGTGAGCCCGTAGTTTTTTTACATCAAGTTAGCGTACATGTATTGGACAAGAGTGAAGAATACGAATGTTATTCCCACCCTTCCTGCTTACCAACTTCGAAATTACTATGTCTGAACAGCTGAGTCGTAACTCAAACGACTATACCATTACTAGAACTCCGAATCGAGCAAGCTAGCACCAAAATTACGACTGGTCAAAGTTAGGTTATAATGTCTACGCACTCATAATTCATTCGTCAAAGGGCTGACCTTGCATTTGGGAGCGACTGTCGTTAAATTTAAGATTCCTTTTATAAATGTTGGAGCTTTCGTCATTGAGAGCTAACGATCAAGCATAAATAGTACTTGAATAAATGTAAAGTTATTTGCTGCGCTATAGTAATTGTTGCAAATGACTTAAATCTAACTCAACCAGCCACAGATTAACAGAAATCATGGAATAATTGTTTAAATATTCCTTATTTTAATTTTGCATAGATATTTAAACAATTATTTATTTGCCACAAGTGATGAAGCAATAGATTGTATCTTAAGTCTAGTACAATGGACACATTTGAGGATAGCTACCTGTGGGCCTGAACATGTTCATTGACTTCTAGGGCATCCTATCATCAACGATATCTTAAGGTGTACAGTTATGTTTAATCTAATTCACTCCACCTAGGGTCATGCTAGACTGATCTATAAATTAGTTCTTTCATGATTTGATGATTCATTTTTACAAATATAGTTAATATGGGCTAGATGGGAACGGTATATTCTATAAAACCATTAGGAACATGTTTAAGATACATGCCATTATGGCAAATTACCTTATCAAGATAAGTCAATTGGCAGAAAAAAATTAACTTGATTCCCTTGCTTGATTAATATTTTGATAGGAAGAAGGATTCAAGATTCGTTTTAAATGCTTTGTAAGAACTTTTTTCACGGATCTCAGCAGCGATCGCATTCTAATTCTTAGTCCCAATTAAATATTGATTAAAAATTATTATATTATTTCAAGAAATAAAAAATCCAAATTAGTGAAATTCCATATTAAATAAAAATATCGAGTATGGAATCAGTGTTGGTGAGTTTGGATCAAGTAATTTTTCAAATGAATTGGAAATACATATTTCTCATAGGCTGAGTGACAGCTGGCTCGTTACAAAATTTTTCATAAATTTAATAAAGTGAAACAATTCAATAATTCATAAATTGACATTTAGCATAGGGAAAATTTTTCATAGATTTCCAGTCTTGTTATAAGTAAATTAACTAAAACTTTTTACTCTTTTTGCAATAATTTTTGAGGAAAAAGGTACGACTGTCTTGAAAAAACGATGACTCAACACTAAAGTCTCAGCAGTGAATTGTAAACCTTGAACACAAGGATTGAAAACAAAGTTACAATCTTTAACTCATCGGAAAAAATTGTGTTTCAATTCAACTTTCCTTCAAGATTCAGATCCGAAGAAACTTCCATAAAACCGCTAACAACCTTGAACTTAAAAAAATCCAGGGAAGTAAATGTTTACAGATGAACGATAGTGGCGAGATTGATGTGCGATTATACTGAAGGCTGTGCTCGAAAAACATTTCAGAGAAGAGACACGTTTATTCCAAATTAAATTATTAATTGCATTGCGATTCTTAATTTCTATCACTTCCGGAAACTTGCGCTGAATAGGAATATAAAAATAGTGAGGTACTTTAAAATGATCCTTTAGAAATGAAATCCATGAGTCATTGATGGTCGCAGCAGTGTTAGTATATAATAAAGCTCGAGCGATACCGGTGCTGCTTACACCCATCCTCGAACGCATTGGAAATGTGTCCAACAAAAGAAACAGTACATCTGTATTTCGAGCGATTAAAATGCTACACGACCTTCTCCCAATCCCAATCTGGTCCTTTTCCCAATCAATTTGAATATAAATCTGGTCGTTAATAGCGACAGGTGTATCGATGGAAAAAATGACAAATTTAGAACACTGGAAGGAAAAATAAGCTGAGGTATACATGAGTGGTTGTATATCTTTTCCTTCTATTGAAAAAAAGCTTTAATGCTTTTATGGTGTATGCGCTGCGAGACCACAGCCTTTGTTTTTGCACCAGATGTAAGGAACACTTATAGTTCGAATTGTGTTTTTCAACACTAGTGCTAAGTTTATCTAATGAACATCACATTAAATTTTATCGATAAGGGTCCTTTGAAATTATTCATCATTTGACTAGCACTATTGGACTCTGGGATCTCAAAGCCTGAGGCGATGAAAATTCGAAAGCGCAACCTATTTATAATGTTTAACTACATTGAGTCTCGTTCATTAAAATTTCTTTAGTCTGGCCTCCATCATACGTGCACAATCAGTCTCACATTTGTCGTTCATCTGCCTACTTTTAGCTGTGATTCACCATGTTAAGTTTCATGCCATGTTAAGTTATTTAAGTACATCAGTACTTATACATATATGTTGAAAAAGTCAATCGAAATTTTGTTCCCGTGTGTTCCAGATTTTTATTTTTTCCCTGTAGCTTGTGGCTGAAATGTTGATTTTTAGTGTCTCTTTTTTTCAAGAAAATAATCTCATTTTACTCAAAAATTATTTTAAAAAAATTTTAAAGTAAAAGCTAACTTAATTATTCAGGAATTGAAAAGCTATGTAAATTTTATATGAAAGGTATTCAAAAGTGAAGTTAAGTTCAATCGAAATCCTGGCTTATTATGCATCATTTATTGCAGGATGCGCTGTGATGCTTTCTTTCCGCAAAATTCTATTAATGTTTTCATTTCTGAAAACTCAGTTTTCAAGAATTGCATAAGTGCTTATAAAAATAATAAAAAAGTAACTCCGACACTGATAGTCTGAATACTCGTAATTTATTTGGTTTCTGACCTTGGACAATCAAAACATGGGGTAATTTTTAACCTTTCTAGACAATTATTGCTGTTTCCAACTGTGTTCTTCCGGGAAACACGAAGGCAAGCTCTTGCATATTGCTGTTTATTTTTAGGGCGTGCAGAAAATTTGTGCAATTTGAAAGCTAATTTCTTCCATCAAGGAAGTTGGATTCGCTTCGGGGTAATTCTCCGTCTAATTTGGAAGCGAACGACATTCATCAAGATCTGCCTCACCAACATTCTGCAAGAATTCGTTCGAGAACACTCCGAATTTGAATGTTACAGCGTTTATTTGATTTTTTTTCTGTTTATATTTAATGCGCTAGGATCTGTATGGATGTTGGTCATTTTTTATTCGGGTCTCTCGAACTAATGACCAACTTAGAAATCTCAAGACTGTTTATGAAGGATCTTGATCAGGAATTCACAATGACTTGTCCAAATTATTCCGAGCTTTAATGTTAAAATATCCAATTTGGAGTAAAATTTCTAGTAAAATAAATCTGAATTGCATCGTTGAAAGCTGATACGGAGATGTGCACATTTATGGATGTATTACTGAATATAAGAATCATACCAGTTTCTTTTGTTGGTACATCCTGAAGCATTACATATTTTCATTATGGGTGTAAACGAATTCATTTTTCCATAATTGTAGAAACTTAACATTCGCACATAGAAAATGTATTGCTATTGTTTTGTAGTAGTGCGTACAGTACATTTGATTCTTATGTGTGGTCACGGCGATTATTGCAGTAATGATAATTCAAAGTATATCTCGTCATTTGGCTCGAAAAATGATTACCCTCAAGTTAAATCAAGAAATCGTTAAACAAACATCGGCATCTACGGATGCTTTATTTCCAATTCAAGCCTGATACATATCACCTTGTACATTGGTTTTTCAAATGCCTTATAATTAACAGGACGCCATGACGCTTTCCCCCGGTCAAGACCGTTACCCATTTCAGACACCTGGGTAGAGTGGGGTATTGTGTTTCGAATTTTACTCTTATCTCCAACGGAGAAAATCGCCACCCAGTGCCGGGATTCGAACCCTCGATGCCTTCACGGGAGGGCAGGTCCTCAAACCACAAGGCTATGACGAGCAGATCACAAGGGAGAATCACAAGGCAACAGGCCATCAGGCATGCTCTAAAGGGCGATCAATACTTCAAAACATCAAAGGAATGTAGTTTACAAATTTTTCATGTTATATTTTTCTAAGTGAACTTTTCTTGCGACCGACAGACAGAATGGGCAAAACCTCGTGAATCGATAGTACAGACTCTCATACACAGTTTGTTCCTTCCACCGAATATAAAAACTCGAATAGTCAAGCCCCCAAACATCAGATATATAATAACTGACTCAAATTGTTGTTAAATTACAGTGTAGCGTATCAATTGTTTACGTGAATCATTTTTTTAAGTGAAGGCCTTTCCACTCACATTTATTGTTGAGATCATTTATGATTTTCATGCGTATGTAGGTAAAATTGAGCCTGAAACAGGTGAGCCCAACTTAGGAGCAAGTACCAATATTGTAATGAAGTTGGCAAAAACCATTCAAAAGGTATGAACCATCATTCGTCTTTTGATAACTGGTTTACATCTGTGCAACTTTTAAATCATCTTACAAAGTGTAATATCTACTGTCTAGCAACAGTAAGACTAAACAGAGTGCCAGGAATTTCTGTACGATTATCCTCAGATAAAAACCCAATGAAGAAAGGGCGAGGCTCCTATGAGGAGTTTTCATCCACAATAATTGATAGGGGGAAATTATATTAGTAAAATGGGCCGACAACAGATGCGTGAATCTTCTTTCTTCATTTTCGTCAGCAAGTCCAGTAGGGTCATGTAGGAGATTCGATAAGTCAAAGAAAGAAGTTGCAGAAATTACTTGTCCCTCAATTGTTCATACCTACGACTCCTTTGTGGGAGGTGTAGACCTAATGGACTTTTTGATTGCACTTTATCGTAATACCATTAGATCTAAGAAGTATTTTCAACAGCTTGTATATCCCTTTCTCGATGTAGCAGTTGACTATTCTTGGTTATTGTACAAAAGAGACTGTTGTGTTCTAGAGGTCCCAGTAAAGGATATTTTGGATCTCCAACATTTCAAGCATTCAATTGCTAACTCACTACTGCGGGGAGGAAGGATGGATACCAGCAAACAAAGATCAGGCAGGCCTTCTCAATCAATAGAGACTCTTCATTCGCTGGAAAAGAACCAAGGCAATAGAACAGCTCCAATTCCCCAAAGAAGCATCAGAAATGATGGCAATAATCACTGGCCTGAATGTGGACAAAACCAAAACCGATGTAAAATGCCTGGATGTGAAAAGAAAACCTTCCTTAGTTGCATGAAGTGTAAAGTTTTCTCGTGTATCACCAAGGACAGGAACTACTTTTATTATTTTCACTTATAAATGGCAATTGAGACATGTTCTAGACATGGCCTATTAGATTTCACCTGATTTAAATCTTGTTTTATTTCATTTTGATGATCTTTATTCCATGAGCATTTCTGATACAAATCTACAATTTTCCTTCTCATTCGAAATTATACCAATATATATCGATCAGTTCATCATTTTTAATTTTTGCCGGATAAAATGTGTAGTCCGAACTAAAAATGTACGTTTTCAGCTGTATTTACCGTTGTTTCAGCTGAGAGAAGTGTTTTTGTACCACTCTGATGAACTCCATTAGACATGTCCTATAATGACCCAATGCCTTTCATATAGGACGTTAGAATGTAAATGAAATTATGCTGTAAATTTGTTATCCAATCATTGAAATTACTTTAAGTGACTATAAATTGCTCATCAAAAGCAAAAAAGAATAATTTTCAATGGCGGAAATTAATTTGGGTTATAGAGGGCTAGGTCACGTGGCGGACGACCAGGACGCTTGTAGATTTAGCGCTCCATCAGTGAAGCAATCTTCCGCTGGCAGCTGATAACACTTTGCTGAAAATCTTATAAGGTCGACGAGAGAATTAGTGGAGATGTTGATAGGGTTAGTGTTCACAGTGTTTGCCCAAAGCCTGAAGAGCAAGATAACGAGTATGGCGTCGATGTTGTAGTCAAGGCTACCATGTGGCAGTCGGAGTAGCTACCGGTAAATTAACGTTAGCTACCGGTGATGCATTTAATGCTACTGCTATAACTTTTGTTTTACACATATCAACAACGGGATCCAAATGGCCATAAGTGGCTAAGTGTTCTGATTAAACTACGAAAGTTTTATTTTTTTTCAGGTTTGTTGTTTGCTTGATTACATGTTTCCTTTCTCGCTCTTTTTTTCTGAGTAGTAACACATTGGACAAAATTCTACACCCTGCTTTTAGTGATCAATGAGTTTTTTCACACTGTAGAAGATACTAGTCTTTCTTCAATACATCTAAAAAATTTCCATTCTTCTTGGTCAAAATTGCACTAACCCTACAATCCACACTCTGTGGTGGGCATACGCATTTTTACATGGAACAATTTTAACGACAAATGTTTCTCTTGGAAAATTCATGATTTTTTATGGACATCTTTTTAATTAATACAGAACCACTTTATCATTGCAAAAAGAACGCTAATTACTAAAGTATCACAATTTAAACAAAGTACTTGGCTCGACGAATCACAAGTGGTCGAGTATACTTACAAAACTGATTATCTTATGGGCTTACTTGTTTCCTCGTCACCTTGCGCGTCACTTCCACATTCTTCTTTCGCATTTAAGGTAGAAGAAATTCAACATTTAACATTCAGAAATAACGTGGGTTAAAATTTTGAATACATCCTGTATTCTGCGTACAACTTGTTACAACTGTTCATTTTACCAAGAAGATTTAAAGTCTACCCTTCGGCAAATATGACAGAATTTTTACAAGAAAAATCAGTTCTCTACCCAACCTTACTCCATCCTGAGCAGGGGGTCTTGAACGTCTAAAGTTCACTACCAATACCACCATGCATTATTTTTTTTTTTTCTGTGGCGTGAAAAATAATTGGAATGACTTGATTTAATAAATTTCTACTCAAATAATTTACGCTGATTGATGAATTTACGCGTGTAAACTCTCATGAAAGAGGCTCATGAGTGAATTTCAGAGACTAATTTAAAAAAAATCTGCTATCTTTTGATAACTGCATTTTACCATCATTACACTGCTGGTCGAGTGTTAAACGGCCTCGTCCTTCGTATGAGGTTCCATTGTCCCAAATTACTTAGTGTGAGTCCGGTGCTTCTCTCTATTGAGGAAAGAAAAAATTTAGCCGCAATGCTCCATCTGATTTCTATTTGGTATCGGTTCGACCTTGAGAAACCATCATTTTATCTTGGTGTAGTAATATAGAACTCGAAAAAAATAATGAGATGAAGTAAATACTTGATTGAAGCAAACTATTCTTTTTTGAAGGGGTTGTTTGAAGAGCTCTAAGGAGTAGAGTTCACTTGTAGGAGTTTGCGAGCTAATCTGATCCAAGCTTCTCATTGCCATTGGCCTTCTGCATGACGGCGTGTAATAATACGACCTCCAAGGTCATTTATAAAGCTTTGAATAGAAGAATGGATCATCACTTCGATGTCAAAAGGCGTATTTTTTAACGGTATACCTATGTACTTAGTCAAGCTTATGAACTTAGTCAAGAGATAGGCAGCTATCTCTATAGTATGAATATTCCATTTATAAATGTTTTATTAGTATATCGTATATATGATAGTATGAATGGTTTATTATGCTAGGAGCAATTATTTTCAGCCTCAAACAGTAATTTTTCAACACAGGAATGTTGCATCACCTCTTACCTGGAACAATTTTGCTTTATTCGATATGTTCAGTCTCTTATCGCGTGCACTTCTTCAATAAGTTATATCGAATTTTACAGAATCTTTATTTCTCACTCCATATCTCTATCAAGTAGTGTAGCTTTCTTGTTAGTCGTGTGACCTGAAATCAAATGTAACTCCGTATACGTCTATTATATACAGCACATATATAACAATATAATCAATTAATTTTCAATCAACCAATTGACGAATCAACTGAGTCGGATGGCTTATATTATGGCTGACGGAAATCATATTCATGAAGGGGCCATTCGCTGCTCTGCATCAGTTCAGACACGATTCAATTACAACGTATGAACGGACGATAACTGGGCGTTCATTTGCGCAGGACAGCACGCCTTTTGCGAAGGCAAACAACGCTGGAATTGTAAACTGTTTTTGTTCATGTTGAAGAACTAATACTTCGTCGGTGTTATTTCGATATTTTAAAGTCCTGCGTTTGGGATGTCATTTTGGAAAGCAAGCTTGTAGTAACACTATACGAGGCTTTAGAGTCTTTCAATTTAAAAATTTTGAATGATTGAGCCTAAATCTTACAGAGGCAGGAGTGTTTCTCAACAGGTGTTCGTGAAGCTTTTGCGGCAAGTCGTCGACGCTCAGGGGCTCGAGATAAATTTAGTGTGAGGATTTTAAATCCGAACGTCTTCAGCGAAATTATTAACATTGGGGAAGCTCCTACCTAAACAATTCATTTTTTAATTTTTTAAATCACACAATGTGTGGAATTGAAGTCTCTCTAACGTCATGCATTTGTTTTTAGAACAATGCTTTTGAGACTTAGTCGCAGCATTGAATAAACTAAAACGGTTTTGAGAAATAATTTTTCTCTAGCAAAATATCTGGAATTTTTTCGAGACACACAGTTCAAATAATATCATATCTGCCCACCTTTATCAGTAAGCACTTTTATTTCGCCGAACTGTGTTACGCAATTTTGCTTCTGAATACAAAAGATGGAGGTCATTTTTGCGCCGGAACATAACGCTGTCGAAAGCCACTTTTATTTCCGCAAGAATTTTTGACGCACTTCAATAATTCGTTGGCAATTTACCCAATTGAAAATTAGCGCAGTTGCGCTGGAGATTTTTAGCAGTTTTTCGCAGTGGTCGCAGTTTTAAGACGAATTTCAGCAGTTCACCGCAGACAAAATGGAGGGGAGTCAATCCGAATGGCGTTTTTTGGCAGACCTTAGCAGTAATTAACTACAGTCGAATTCAAGCAGACATTTCTCCAGCGTCCTTCGTCGTTCGCAGCAGTGAATGACTCGATCGAAAACAGGCAGTAACAAACTGCGCTATTTGTAGTTTTAAGCAATATTTAAGTAGAACATGTTAAGCAGAAATTGCAGGAATTATTGAGTGTTCTCAAGCGCACTTGCAAATGAAAACTTGAGCACTTCAAGACATGAAGAGAAGAAAAGAAAGAAAAAGAAAAACACTTTATTTCCAATATACGTAGATGATACAAGAACCTCATCTTTGGTTTTTAAAATATCTTGACGTAAGAATTCTTTTATGCTACAAACACATGAATATCGTAATACCCATATCACTAGTCGAAATAAATGATTGAGGGCAATGTATTCCTTATGTTGCTTAATCGAGATTTGATTATATATGTAATTGCAATAATAAAAGAGAACACAGTTTTATTAGCGCTTGAGCACATCTGAGTACGAGCACACGAGCAGATATGAGAGTACGAGCACACGAGTCTCGTGCTACAAACAAGAACATAATCGTGTGCACAAGCAAACACGTACAACAGTGGTTCCCAACCTTTTTCTGCTCGTTACCCAATTTAGCATGCCACATTAAGCATGTTATCCCTTTCAAAAAATGTTGTCAACATTGATATATCTATGGCTAAACTAAAACACTAGAGATAATTTCTTTTATTTATTGTATTAGTACATTTTGCATCTCTAATGACTTACCAAAGATGTCAAGAGCATCAGTGAGATGGTTGGAGTTGCATTTTTGAAGCTAGTTGAGGAATTCTTGGCTTCGTGGTTGAGAGTGCCAGCCTGGCATCGTTTGCAACATTCAAGCGAGTCCTCTTTTTTGTTTTCATCCCCAGCACAGTTGAGAACCCCTTCTCGCACTGATACGTTGTTGAGAATGATACCAACAACTTCAAGGCTCTCTTGGACAGAGTTGGCGAGTCGGCTAGTCGTGAAATCCAAAAGGAATCTGCATTTTGGTTTTGGAATTCGATTTTCAAGGCTTCATTAGCTCGCATTGTGATCCACTCCTCCTTTGAAGGGAAATCATCATCATGAATGGCCTCATCAGGTACAGAGAAGGGATGAATGATCCACTGAAGACTGGCTGTTTCTTGGTCACTCTCTTGAAAGTAGGGATGCATGCTTGTTTCAAGCCCCTTCAAATGGTCGCTCATCTCTTTGTTGATGGTCTTCAGAAGAGATCCAGTATGAGTCTCATGACTATTCTCCTCAATAAACTGGTCTAGGGTGGGGAACTGGGCGATCACTCCTTTCTCCAAGCGCCGAATCCAGAGTCTCAGTTTCGCCAGAAATGCAGCCACAGTGTGACGGGCATCAATGACAGTCGTGTTTCGGCCCTGGAGTTGCAGATTACCACTGTTCAGCTCCGCAAATATGTCAGCCAAGTAACAAAGTCGAGCAAGCCACTCCTTATCAGTGAACTTGGTAGCAAAAGGAGATTCTTTTTGTTCCAGAAAACCTGAATAGCCTTTCGGAGCTCAATGACACGATGTACAACCTTGCCTCGTGACAACCAGCGAACATCGGTGTGGTAAAGCAGAACGTGATACTGTTCTCCCATTTCCTTGCACAGCTCCTTGAAAATGCGCGAATTCACATCCCTGGACTTGATGAAGTTGACGATTTTCAACACATCTTCAAACACTAACTTCAGATTACCAGGCAGGCTTTTCGATCCAAGAGAGTACCGATGAATGATGCAATGATCTACAGAAATTTCTGGATTGACAGCTTGTATAAGACCCCGTAATCCACGATGACCACCCATCATCGCCGGTGCTCCATCGACGGAGACCTGGATTAAAAAGAAAAATTATTATAGATTGCGACAGTTAGTCATTGTTACTTATCTTTTGCGGTATAATTATATAGTATTAATTTAATTATTTTGGTACTTTAGTTTTTCAGTACGACGCACAATGTTTTTTGTGTTAATCATGCATATGACTGTATATAACTATATGCCCTGTAATTCATTGTATTTATACTAATTTGGACCTTACATAAACATCGCTCCCTACCTGTTCAACGCTGTTCCAATCCAATCCATTCTTGGTAAAGAAACTGTTGATGATATTGAAGACATCCTCTCCCTTCGTGGTTGTCAGCAAATTCTCGCACAATAGGAACTCTTCTTTGATCCTGTCCTGGTGGACGTAACGGACGAACCCAAGGAGAACAGCACAACTGGCTATGTCACACGATTCAACAAATTGCAAGGAGAATTTGCTATATGAGCTTTCTTTGATCTCTGTTATAACTTGGGACAAGATATCTGATGCCATGTCATCGATTCGTCGTGGATGGTGTTGTTTAATAAAGATATGACACTCAGTTTCTTCGCTTGCTCCTCCCCACATACCTTGCTTACCATCTCGTATGCACAAGGCATAATCAAATTCTCTGCTGCAATGGTATGGCATTTCTGTTGTTCGGCAACTTTATATGCAACAAAGTAGGAAGCTTCGACTACAGCTTGAAGCTTTTGGGCTTGAATTCCAGATGAACCGAACTGGATATTCTTCAGTGCTACAGCCTGGCGCTGAAAATACGCCTGATCCTTATTTTGAAGATTTGGATGGCACTTCTGGAGGTGAGTTGAGAGTTTTGATGGCTTCAGGCTTTCATTTGTCAACACTTTGTGACATATCACACATTGTGACATATCCTCTCCACCGGATGGTAAATTCACAAAGCCATGGCGAAGAAAGGCGTCAGAGTAGGTTCGCTTTTTGGACATTTTATTGTTCAATCTGCAGAAAAAGAAAAAAATGCATGAAAAAGTGAACACTAAGAACTTATTATTTAGTTTTTCATGCCATTCTAGATAACATTAGAAGAGCTTATTCAGCATGGGAATGATGTAACTGTGTTAAAAATATAAATAAAAAATTCTGCGCTCACACACTCGAATACGCAGTTACACTAAAACACTAAATTACACTTCCATACACAACTCGAATATCACAAGCCAAATCCGCAACACCAAAACCTCAGTACACCACTACTGAAAACTTCAACGCAACACCTATTCAACACAATATCCGTGAATACACTGCAAAACGCGAGGTACATAATTTCTCGCATGGCAGCTAACCCAAGTTCACTGATGCAAAGCACACACGCATACATTCACCAGGCTGCATGTATCATGCTTGTCAGCACAAGAGCATCTTGTAGCGCGAGACTATAGTCAACGTACGCAGCCTCGCATACTCCGCTAATGCTAGCTAAACCATTGAAAACGTAAGAACCGAGCATACACTATATTATACAAAATTAATAACACAAACTCACAGTAACAGTGGGTAAATACTAAGTATAAACTGCACAGGACAGTACACATACATACCAGCTCATGTCCGCCTCGGCTGATGCTCACAGAGAAACTGGCAGTGTGAAATAGAGGCAGGCTCGGGCAGTAAGTGACGCATACTGGACTCGTCGATGAGTCATCGGGGTTACTGAGTGACTTGTGTCCTGAAGCATACTTGTGAAAATACTTTTCGGTTACCACACACTTAGCTATATATTTTTTCTTTTCTAATACTGTACAGTAGTTTTTGATATTTATTGTTATTTGGTTTTGCTTTGTTACTTACTTTTAATAGGTTTACTTTACAACTTAAAATGCTAAGACTAAGTTAACATTAATCCTAATACCAATGCTTACTTGATTTTCAGAATTCTCAACATTTTTCTTTCACCCCTCCATTACCCCCGAAAAATTGCTAAATTACCCCCAGGGGGTAATTTACCCTCAGGTTGGGAACCAATGACGTACAAGATCAACCCTTAGCAAAGCAGGAGCTCATTGCTCATTGCAGCGTCTGCGCAGGATTGCAGATTGGTAATTTCATGACCAATTTGCACATAATTGGCCATTTTTTGAACGCCATGAGAAATTCACTTGGCCATTTTTTAAAACTTCGCACAATTCAAGAAACAGAAGACCTGCAACATCTCGAGAGGTGCTTACGGAATATTGTCAAAGTGAGTAAAAAGTCATTAGTATTCTGATTTTTAAATGAAAAAATGCCTGTATATATTGTAGTGGCCATTTTGGCCATCGATTTTCGTAAAATGTGGCCATGAGCTGACGGATTCATCTGGCAACCCTGCTTCTGCGTGACAGCGCCCCTAGCAGACAGATAAACTAGAGCTCATATGGGTGCAACATGGGCAGGTGGGATTTTGATGGTTGGTATCTAATCAGACATGGAAAATCGTTGGTTTTGCAATGGTTTGTCAAGTTTGTGGAGGCACGATATTTTTACCATGTGGATTTGTTTCGTGATTTCAATAATTGAGTTTCCGATGGTTCCGCCACATATGTATTTAGAAGATGGAAAACCCATTCAGCACCGATTTCTGCTAAAATTCCCATCGGTATTTTTCCAAATTGATTTAGCTATTGACCGTACAGAACTATGTTTTTCGTCTTTATTTTTAATAGGGGAATACAAATATCGGCTAATTAAGTTCTTGAAATTTTGCTTGGCACCTGTGTTTTATAAAATGCTATTTTTGTTGTATTATTTTTGTTATTATCAGTCAATGTAGACTAATTCCAATATATTGGTATTGCTATACATTCAGTCTCTTAACCTGTTCTAGACATAGATTACATAAATCACCTTTATCGTAACGATAGCATTAAGTAGACCTATTCCTATCATAAAACCCATTTGACATTCATCATTTTCTTGAGTAAGTCACTTCCGTGTATTTTTTCAAGTCATTATACGTTACATAGATGAACTTAATGTGTGTAGTGGTTAAGTTTGATTACTTAATCCGACATTAACATCAATCAACAACATAAATCCCAAAGTCTCCAGATTTATTCAACGAAAATAATTCAATTGTGTAAAAACAGTCATTTAAAATTTTCAAAATCAATAATGTATATATCTTATACGAATAATTTTAACGATTAATCGGTTAGTTTCTCATGCAGTCCTAAAGTCGGACATCTTGTGCGCGATACGTTAAAGTCATGACTCATGAATGATTGGCTGATTTGGCGCCAGTTTGAATTTAGTGACCGTTTGTTGTGGTGTAGTGCTGTGCTCTTCCTAGTTAGGACATTCATTCCTTATCTATAAACACCAAGAGTGAAGTTTATCATTGAAAGTAACTGAAGAAAATGTGTTACCCAATTTTTTTGATTGATTAGGGTTGCAAGAACTGTACTGTCGATAAAAAAAACATTCCCTGTGCTTCAAATTTAACCGAATTACGCCTAGATGAAACGGCTTTCATACTCCATCACATATCGAGTAGGCATCATTTGTGGTATAACCCGTTGTAATTCAGTTGTTCTATATGAATTGTTTCATGTAAAGCTATCTTCAGTATGCGTCATATTCGAGTTACCATGCAGTGAAAGGTACGAATAATAAGCATGACAAATCGTT
>JACJUY010004245.1:0-36011 GCA_014220935.1 Platorchestia sp. MABIK | reverse complement strand
TGAACAAACAAGTTCAACCTTTCCCGTATATTAGTGATAAGGTGATATTGATTTCCACGCGAGAACCTCGTGTGCTCGCACTCAAATGTGCTCAAGCGCTAACAAAACTGTGTTCTCTTTTATTATTGCAATTACATTTATAATCAAATCTCGATTAAGCGACATAAGGAATACATTGCCCTCAATCATTTATTTCGACTAGTGACATGGGTATTATGATATTCATGTGTTTGTAGCATAAAAGAATTCCTACGTCAAGATATTTTAAAAACCAAAGATGAGGTTCTTGTATCATCTACGTATATTGGAAATAAAGTGTTTTTCTTTTTCTTTCTTTTCTTCTCTTCATGTCTTTAAGTGCTCAAGTTTTCATTTGCAAGTGCGCTTGAGAACACTCAATATTTCCTGCAATTTCTGCGTAACATGTTCGACTTAAATATTGCTTAAAACTACAAATAGCGCAGTTTGTTACTGCCTGTTTTCGATCGAGTCATTCACTGCTGCGTACGTCGAAGGCCGCTGGAGAAATGTCTGCTTGAATTCGACTGTAGACAATTACTGCTTAGGTCTGCCAAAAAACGCCATTCAGATTGACTCCCTCCATTTTGTCTGCGGGGAACTGCTGAAATTCATCTTAAAACTGCGATCACTGCGAAAAACTGCTTAAAATCTCCCGCGCAACTGCGCTAATTTTCAATTGGGTAGTAGGTGGTATCAATATTTTGGTGTGCGAGCAGCCAGCACTTCTTCATTTCATTTTCATTTCTGTCATATTATCTCATTTAGGTTAGTTGGCTCGAACTCTTGCTACCGGCTTAACCCATTCCAAGCGGCGGAACTATGTATACATCCTCTGAAAAACGGTCCCATTCTATAAATAGTCGCTATTCTGTTTTTGGTACTGTAGCAGCAGTTACGATCTCTAGACTGCATCCAAAAATTGTGATATGTGGAGTCGTTTTTGTTATTTCATCTGCCAATTAGCGCAATCATATCATGGCCAGTTTCAGAAGAAACGTGAAGAGTGGTGCGTGACACAGGTTCAAGATGAGCAGTACGCGTGCTGCTATACTTGCTTTGCTGCCACTGTTTTGCGTCGTCGTTTTTATGTACATTTTTTGATCAATTTGTTCTTATCTTGAGCATTCACAAATACAGGGTGATCAAACATGAGTGACAATTTTGAATAGTACAAAATCTGATGAACTAAACAAAAAACTAACATCACAAACGTTTTTCCAGCTCTCCACTTGGGGAGGTTTCATTATTCCTTAGATGTGATACCGGATATATGGATATATGTTGTTATATTTGTATCATTTAGTACAAACCGACTTTGCAAATGGCTGCCCCTGCACACCAGAAGTTCAGCTTCAGGAAAGATTCTCCCTTCTCTGCGAAAGAATCCAAATTCATCATTCTGAAGTTTGGAGAAGTCAACTACACTGCAGCAGTGAAAGAGTTTTTGGAAACTTACGAGAATTTTTCGGGTAGAACATTATTCCAAAAACGCTCTTCACTGCTGCAGTGTAGTTGACTTCTGCATACTTCAGAATGATGAACTTGAATTCTTCGGCAGAGAAGGGAGAATCTTTCATGAAGCTGAACTTCTGGTGTGCAGGGGCAGCCATTTGCTAAGTCGAGTTGTATTAAATGGCACAGAGACAGCAACATATTCCATGCATCCGGAAACCCATATACAGATAATAAAACCTCCCTATTTGGAGAGCTGGAAAAACGTTGGTGATGTCAGTTTTTTGTTTAGTTCACTAAATTTTGTACTATTCAAAATTGTCTTTCATGTTTGATCACCCTGTCCCAGTGCATTTTCGTACTCTATGTGAGAATTTAATGTATCTTCTATTATATAAAAATTATTTTCCAACATTTTCGATCATCTGCAAGGCTAATCCATATCGTTATGGTAGTATTATCATGAGGCTAGTACTCTCGAATTTTTGCTTGCAATCCTGTCAGTCGTGTTAGTAGCTTGCGAAGGGTAGTTTGTTCAAGGTATTACTCTGAACAGGAAAATCCCACCTGAATTGGACTAGAAACCCTTTCGCAGCCGGGGTAGGGACACATCTTGATATGAAGTCGCAAGAGGAACTCATTGAACTATCAAATGACGGGGATATGAAGATGATGTCTTCTGCCCTTACATTGACAGAGTTCTGGATCTACTCAAGCAGTGAATATCATGCTCAGGCTGAGAAGACTCTGAAATACATAAAGTAAATGCTTAAGGGAAAAAGGGTTTTTAACATTGACAATACTGAAAACCAAGCACAGAGCACGCTTAGCTACAGGGGGACACCGACGTGTGTTTGGCACTAACTAACATCAAGCCCTGCATTTATCAACTGTGTAGGAACCATCAAGCCCTTTCATCAAACTAAGCAAGAAATGTTTGATAGCTTTTGGGTTGAATTTTGAACTTTTTTATGAAAGTATTTTGTCTTTTGGTTATCTATGGTGAGAGCACATGCTGTAATGAGTGTAATCATCTATCTATGGAGGCTGTTTCTGCCTATTTTACTTTTAATTTAATTTAAAACAACAAATAATTTTGAAAATATTTTAATTGATTATTTTTATAATTTCTTTGAGTAGTAATACGCAAATAGTAAATTTACTGCATTACAATCGAGTAATGGGTCTCTAGATGTGGTAATACTAACTTTCGATTGGCTGCATGCATGCGGGTCCTCGGATGGGACTTAAATATCTGGTTGGTCCTTGGCATGGTTAAGTTTGGAAACCTCTGCTCTAGGCTGTACATGTCACGTAACAGACCTTGAATAGATTAGACTTCATTGTTTTTTTTTGAGTTTCTTAAGGTGAGTAGAGCAATATGGTTCGTAGAAGCAACAGCTTATATGGTTCATGGATTGTTTTAAATGGCAGAGTCCATGACTATCACGCTGAAGCAATTCCCTGTCATTTTACAGCTCAAGTTAAATTTAACTTTTTTCGTGAAATCCTCCGGAAGCAAAAAAATATGAATTTTTCATTTCGCGGTCAATATACGATATTGACTTTGAAACGGTATAATTTGCTTAGCAGTCAAATACTCTGAATTGTGCTGTATTTCAGCCTGAAAACCACGGAAAATTTTTACAGTGTGTGAACTGTGGATTTTCGCAGTTTCTTCTGGGCACTGTAATTTAAAATAAAAATTACTGCCTTGAACTCCTGCCTGGTTCATTTTACTAGCATCATTAATAGGTTTATTGATTGTTTCTTTAAGATACAACAGCTGCAAGAACGTTTTGTGACGTTTTTATATAATTTAGCACTGAAAAGAAGATTCGTTAAGTAACTGAGCTCGGCGATTTAAGGACATACACATGCATATAGCCACGTATCATCACCCTAGAGAGGAATTTACCTTTAAATTTACATTCTCTACATCACACATTTCCATTTCGAAACTCGTATCCATCATCGAAACATAATTTTCAAGAAAAATTATTTGATGTTCCATTTTAACATCGAATCTAACCTTTGCTTAAAAAGACTGAAATTAAACGAGCGTCGTCTGCATTGTTTCAGGAGGCAAACAAGAATTTGATCTGGTACGATTTTCATATCAGGAATCTGTTTTTTTGTATTGAGAGCATTTTATATTTTAAGGAGCATTGCATCTACATGATGCGCCTCTTCCTCGGGCGTGCCAGCTCTGGTCAGCAACTGAAGAAGGTGTTGAAACACTCTCATTTGACCATCATATTTTGGCGATGAAATATTAAAAATGAATCTTTTGTTTATTAAGTTCTAAACTCATTTTAAACAGTGATGAACATTAACGTAACTTGTACGCCAATTCATTTGATATTCGTCATTACCGTGATGCAGTAGATATGAGCATACAATATCCAAGTGAAGGGTTGTTAGTTTGATGCCTGCCAATGCCAGCCCGTTGTTTCTCTCCCCGTATGAAAAAAATGAGAACCTGCTCACTCGACCCCGATTTAAAAAATGAGTAGCTGCTCTACCATGATTGATCGCCGCTGCTCCTTGGTGTTAGTTAAGTGGCATTTGAAAACTAATGGACAAGATCTCCTTCGAACGGCCATCAATCATTTAACACCTAAGCTTAGTAATTAACAAATAGTAATTAATTGATGCGTCGTGGGTGTAATTAAACCATACCAAAGAGGTGGTTTTCGGTCCGAGGTTAAATTCAGAGATGGAAGTAAAGATGAATAAGAAAATAAAAGAGTCATTCGATTCTTTTGTAGCTTCAGTCTCCTGTAATAAAACTAATTTGGAAAACTTCGGTCATCCGAACGTTATTCATGCCGTTATTTTTAAATTGAAGTGGCACAATACAAGTGCTGGTTCGCTGGACCTTGCTGGGCGTAGCATTCAACTCTAAAACACAAGCACTAGGACAAAATTCGTGAATGTTGACCTAACGCTGACTTGAATGGGACTAGAGATTGTGTTATTGGGTTGAGGATTCCCTTTCTCACAAGTCTTTAGAGGCTTAAATAGAATATTTCCTATTTTGTAAGCGGATCTTTTGTTCCTAAGCTATCACTGATATTAAAAATTGGCTAACTCTTGGAGAAAAGACACTCGGCTGTGAATCAATACGAAAAGGTATGCTCCAATAAGTGTGCATGAACGTTTTTGGGGTTGAAATCAAGTTATTTAGAACAAGCTGTCCCTCCACTGGCATAGTTTACCTTTACTAAGTTACAAATATTATTTCAATTGCTTTCACGAGGCATTAAACAGCAGCTGTTGAGATCAGTTACGAGTTTGACTCAAGTTAAGGTCGGTAGGACTTCAGTAATAGCCATTCCTTGCTAAGTTGCTGAAGTGGCTCTAAATTTCGCAAAGTTTCACTCATTAGTTCATTTTTCCCTTAGAAGTTCTATTGCAATGGCTGGCTGTAGAGCAGGACGACGCCGTTCCTGCGAGTGTTGTTTGCTCCAGTGTCCGAGAATGTACGAGTAGAGCCGTGGGTTGTAAGCAGGGGATCTGTCATGCTATAGTGAGCTGTTTGCTGCTCTGCTCCGACTTGTTGAACTGCGTGCTCAATAAATACAGCCGAACTTTCAGAAATTTCCCACTTCTGTTTAATTCGGCGTCATTGCGTTGACGTCGTAAACTGATCAGAGTTTTATAGGAGTCGAAAGTTAGAGTGCTGGTCGAGCGACGTGAGAGGTACTGTATTTGGCGCAGCATGGCCGCCAGGCGCTGCTTTATTATGTTCCTTATTAGGTTGTGATATTCCACCGCTATGGTCACAGTTAAAATAGATCTTTTTCGATGATTTTTCATCTCACAGCAGTATCGTATCGTATGTTGGAGTCAATATTTTTCAGATTGAAATTACGTTCTTTTGGGAATAATTTCAACAATATATTCGATGTACACTACCACTAGCCTCTAATGAACTAAACTATACTGATTTAATTATATGTTTCATTTAATTAATAAACTGACTGAATGAATCACTTCGGTCACCGTGAGCAAATAATTATCTTCTGTAAGCATGTGTTGAGGGCATCAGTAAAGCCGTATTTTCAAGACTACCATTTACATTTGCATGTTCAGTATTTTTACTATCATAAACAGATTTTGTCTCATTTTTTCCACTCGACACTCCTTCTTCTAAGCTTGCAAAGGGAGTTGAAACAAGAAATATGACTCATTTTACTACCGAACGCTAATAACTATGTAGAGGGCACGGTAGAGGAAACAGGGTAGGTTCAATCCAGTACTTTTTTCGTTGACGGTGTGGTTTTGCTGCAGTCACGGTAACGAATCAATGGCAGCGCTCATATTGCATCTGGTAGCACTGCTACCTCCAAATCTGGCTCCACTATTGGCCTAACGAAATGGCGTTTTGGTGATGTCATAAAGTTTGTTTGAAATAAAGCCTTTCTATTGGCTAGCCGAACAAGTGGTGTATTTTCTCCCATAGAATTGACCCTACCTTGTTTCTTCTACCGTGGTACTGGGTGATCAAACATGAGTGACAATTTTGAATGGTGCAAAACCAGGTGAACTTAAAAAACTAACATCACCAACGTTTTTCCAGCTCTCCACATAGGGTGGTTTTATTATTCCGGAGATATGATACCGGATGCATGGGATATGTTGCTGTCTTTGTGTCATTTAATACAACTCGACTTGGCAAATGGCTGCCCCTGCACACCAGAAGTTCAGCTTCAGGAAAGATTCTCTCTTCTCTGCCGAAGAATTCAAGTTCATCATCCTGAAGTATGGAGAAGTCAACTACACTGCAGCAGTGAAGTGGGTTTTTGGAACAAAGTTCTACACGAAAAATATTCGCAAGGTTCCAACCCAAAAAGCATTTCAACGATAGTAATATTTACTTTACTAGTAATATTTACACAGTAATATTTACTTCGAAGTGAAAAAAGTAGCTGGGAATCCTCATGCCGTGGAACTCTCTCAGCCAAGTCGTGATGACGACGGGAGGCAACAGGAGAGGCGAGGCATTCAAACGATGCCTAATGGCGTTTTACGGGCGTGAGCTGCAACGGTTATATACGTATTATTATTGTCATTATTATTATTAATAGAATGTGCAGAAGATTGTAAAATTGCACAAATGCTGGATTATTCCACTAGAACATATCTTTCTCGGGATGACGATATTTGGTTCCCTTCGAGGCATGGTGAGGAAATGTCGTTGGCCAGACGCACTGCTACCTCTCAGCGCTGCACTTATCGGATGCAATATAGGAAGCTGTGTGCAACTCTAGATTGCTTTCGGTTATGAGACTGCTTTGTCTAATGCAGCATGCACACTACACACTGCTCCCGTTAAACTGACTGAAATGCAAAAATCAGCATGGCCGCCACACGCTGCCTTCAACAAACTGACTGCCTAGATCCATAACAAGATTACCGCCATAAGTTGCCCTCAGTAACCAGCTCTGTCAGATGGACAGGCACCACACCTTTTACATCAGTAACTATCAGCTTTGAGATTGAGTGCTATCCAATTTTTAGTTTTACTGGAATTTCCGACTGACTCCATCAATGTTTTCCGATACTGTATACTTGAGAGGGAAGAATGAAAAAATTGAATTAGTAATTATTTATTTCTTCACTCAAACCACTTGAGAAATACAGAATTGATGACAAAATAACGACATTACGTAATTCATTGCGATGACATAAAGCGCGATGCTTGTTGTTGTCGAAATTTTGATGCTCTTTGTTCATCTCATGAAAAACTTGCGTCAGTGCTAAATCACGAGAAAATCAGTGATGTTTGTAAAATTTCAGCAATAAACTAGAGTTGTTTATTTATTTCTCAATTTTGTCAACAACAGTCGATTTGACTGACGGGTGAGACTCTCTGTACATATTTATACTTTCTAACACATTCAATGAAAGATTTTAATTTTAAAAGTTTTTTCTGGAAAGTGCAGTAAATAAAATGACAGATTCATTCAGCTCAGTTTCAAGAGCTGACCTCCACTGTGGTACCGAGTCAGCCATGGCGGACAGTGTACCTGCATAGAGAGCTGCAGTTGCGCTCTTTTGTTTGGTCTCGTCGCACATGTTCGCATTAATTAAGAGACAACTCATACAAAGTCTTGGCGAATCAAGCAAGACATTTTTTCCAGCGTGCAAAGAATTTGCTGTAACTTTATTTTTTAAACATGTAACATTCCGGTTCTACATACGACTAACTTCAGTCATACAACAACTATTTTTCATTTCCCTCAGCAAATCAAGATCAAACTCTTAGGTTTTCATTAGACGAAAATTTTTACTGTAAATGAGGCAATTTGAGAAAAGTAAAATAAAAATCGGTCACATCACCAGAAAAGACGAGAAATCCATGACACAAGAGCACTTTCTTCGCAAATGAAATTTCAGTTAGAGTCACATTTGATAACATTTTATGAGCACTAGATGAGCCCCGAGCTGCGCTGTAACTTTTATTAGGTTCTTTCTTGAGAAATATATCGTATTTTTCCTGCTAGACTCGTTCACATGCGAGTCTGTTCAAATACAAAAGCAAAGTTTCTCATGCTATTTATTGTAATAAGCATCTAAGACGATGATATTGATTGATTTATTGCATCAAACGTCATAGTCATTCCATTTTGATTCATTAATATGAAAGAGCCTTCTTGAAAGACGTCTAACGTAAATAAAAAGACAAATGTCCATGCCATCACAGCCGTAGCTACTTATGCACAATGGTGATGAGTTTCAAATTTTATTAAGAATAAAACCATTATTATCAACATATTAGCTAGTTTAAGACTCCCGAGCCACAGCAAGGGCAACCCGACGTAAAAAAAACGAAGGTATCATTCAGTATGAATTGAAGAACACAGTGAATCTACGCACAAGGTGTGTTCTTACCTTCAAGTGGATAAATCGATCCACGAAATCTGAGCCTGAGAGCTCGTGAAAGAATCTTAAACAGATATCCTTTTTCAGGAGTAAATTGAGGTATTATTCAAAAACGTACTTAGGTAGACAATCCGTAAGGTTGAGAGGAGCTTTCCTTGTCCGAAAGCACAAACCCGGGTAGATCTTCAATATAACCTAATTCGATGATCACTTGCTTCACAAGGATTTTCGGCAATTTTTTAGGTCACCCAAACAGTATTGTTTCATTTTTTTGTAACTTTATTTCCAGTAAATGAGAGCCAAGGAGTGCTATTTTCCATGTCGTTTTGAAATTTCAATATATCTGCTTTGTAGTTGCTTCGTAGATTTCAACGAACGAAACGATTTTTACCCAACATTTGTGATGGTGTAACAGCTCTCATAAAGTTTGAGTTTTGGAGTTAATCGTAGTTTTAAGAAGGCAAAAATTGTAAAATACTGAGTAATAGTTAAAAAAAACATTTGTGGATTTCACCCATCAGCGCAAAAGTGTTGGTTGCACAATAAGTTTAAAATGGGAAAAAATACGTTGAAAATCAAGGGACTTTAAGAACAAAAAATAATAACTCCTTTTTATCAGAAAGCAAGGCCTCAAAACAAAATCATAACGGCCGATTTGAAGAGATACAAGCTCAAATGGTTGTTGAGTAATAGTTTGGATTTGAAAGTTAACAGGGATTCTAACATTTTATGGTAAATAGCACTGCACAAGCATTTGAGTATTTGAAATTGTGTTGTATCATAGAACAGGTTATAGGATCATTCACCTACTGAACCACATTTGAGAATCGGGAGAGGGGAGGTTGAATGAGCCTCTATTCCAACACTTGTTCTTGATACAACATACGCTCACTCCTCTAGCAGTGAAAGTACTCGTACGTGTCGCCCGCACACCGTGCAAAGATACATTTGTAGGCTAGAGAAGATTGCGTACGAGGGGCAAGCTCATCTTAATAGTTGGTGAAAGGGTTCATCACTGAATCTGTTAACAGCATTATTTTAAATACATGACAAAAATACATCGGGAGGAAGTTTAATTAATTTAGACATACGTAGATATCGTCGGATGTAGGTACAGGATGAGTATTCGGTCTAGGCACCTATACATGCCATTAAAAAATTTCTTGACCCTACGGTTGTAAAGTGGGGAACAATGACCGTTATTTTTGAAGAATTGTTAAGCCACAAGATTGATTAAAATATATGTTTACTAAACGGTATTAAAAATAATCCATGTTTGAAATTTCACAGTCCGTCGTAAAATATATGCTACCATGCTTGCAGGCCTCTACGTCGGAGAAACTAAAGAGCTTGCTGATGTTTGGCAACTTGAGAATATTTCTTTTAAATTCAACTTATTTCTAAGCGAAGAAAATGATTATATTAACTCTGTACTCTTTCGTATACAAAATGACGCCCTTTTTTCTCTAGCAACCAAAATAGCCTTAAATTTCACGATGAACTGTGAAATGAACAATATTCTCACATTCTCTGACAGTTTAGTAACCACAAACGTTAATAAATTTGATAGTTCTTTTTTCGAAAGAAACTACTTTGTGGCTTAAGCCCGAGCAATATAGTCTCAGCAATTTTCGTATTAGGGTTACCAGTATAAAAATTGATCCATGTGCATGTGGTTTTGTTCAAATCGTAACCTTCTACACTCAGAATTTATTTCTTAAGAAGTCTTTAAAAACAACAGTTTTTCCTCACTTTCAATCAAATAGTCAAAAAGTTTTCACATGATACATTAAGGTCTTTTTCTAAGTTCTTCTGGTACCAACGTCCAACAATATCTACATGTTTTTCATCGCTTTGGTATTTACTCCGACAATATTCTACTAAAATGAAGAAAACATTTAGCCTGAATTTGTTTGCAAAAAATTTTATAGTTAACTAGTCAACAGATTCAATATGGGTGCCTTTAACTATGGAAATAAGCTTCATCTTCTAATGTAATATCTTCTCTTAAACAAATATTCTGTACGGAGCGCATACGGCACGTACCATTAGAGCTAGAATTATTACTGAGTATGAAAGTCTTAGTATTGGAACAAGGGTCTAATGGTATTTGTCATGGGATCATTCCCGATTCCCTCCTCTCTCCCCTCACCACATTCAGCTGTAAGACAGCATGCAATATCTTGTGACCTATCACTTGATGCCAGGCAATTTAAAATTGTCAATTACACATCCAGCGGACTAGACCTAAAAATTTTCAAATTTGCAATTGTTTTCAAAAACAAACTGGTGTTCAACAACCAACTGAGCTCGTATCATTTCAGTTTTGGCCAACGTTGCGGCTTTTATTTGGTGCTAGTTCTTTTTGATGATAAAATGTTTCGTGTCTTTTTCTTTTATAGAGAATTTTAGAGTTCTACGTCTTGAAAGAAGTTTCTTCAGTTTTCAAATGTGTGGCGTAATCCACTTTTTGGTGCCGATAATGGGTGTAATCACGAAATGTTTGTTTTTAAGACTATGATTCTGCATTCAGCAAGTTTGTCCTTTTTTCAAACCTTAATAATTAATTTCATTGTTCTTCAGGAGCACTCATCTGTAAAATATACTGGAAAATTGAAAAATTCTTCGAGTTTTTAACCAATTCGTTGAATATAATCATACGAATTTTCTACATATTATGACAGTGACCACGATGAAATATTTGTCTTAGAACAATATCAAACCTTCAAGTTTCTAAATATCTTCATAAGAAATAGTTCAGCCGAATGCTGGATGTTCATGCAGGTGTGAGTTTTCTCGTTTTTTCCATTGTCATCAATCATGCTCACACCGTCGAAACAGCATATAGCATTGGGAACATTTTTCCTCTGTGTTTTCAATATTTTTTTATTTTCGGCCCGGCTTTAAGCAACTCTGAGAGGGTTGGAGGATTGCAGAACGAGTTATTGAAAATGGTTCTAAGATTTTATTCTGTTCTCATTGAAAATTCCTGCACATGCGCTAGACTAAAATAAAATTTATTGCCAGGAAATGTTTTTCACGCTGAGAACACGAGGGTTCCTTGACTTTTGAATCACAGATCGGATTAGGTACTGCGTGAGGACATCCTCTGAGAGCCGTAGCATCAGTTACCGCTATTTCATCAACTCCAGAAGCGTCAGCACTGCAGCTGCCTTGGCTCCGTTTTCAGGCGATGCTTCTACTCTTTGTTTGAGGTAGTGTGGATAAGTAAGTGGACAGCGCTCGGTTTGTTCACTAGCGATAGCCTTCCAGTGAACCAAAGGGTAAATAAATACTCATTCCTGTCTTTTCTGAGAGTCCATCATGATGCGGAAGATCCAATTTTACTACTGAGAACATCGAAAATGTTGAAAATTACCGGTGAGATAATAGAGAAGTCATAATTAACAAAAGTGGAATGTAGTAGACTAGTCAGCGATAGCTGCTAATTAAAGATGAATGTGAAACGTCCTTTAATTTATACGGGTATACATTTTGACGGCAGCTTCACTAGAGTTGCAAATACACCGGCTGCCACTAAAGGGCGCTAGGTGAACTTGTTCCTATTACTTTTTATTTGATGGTAAGAACACTGGGTGGCGATATCGGTGGAACAACATGGTTCAAAAATTCACCTTTTCTATGGAAGCTTGTAAAGCCTAATTCAAAATAAACATCTATAAGCGCTTGCACAGGCTTGAGTAAAAGCAGTTTAAAAATTGAAACTTAAAGTAAATCTAGAACTAATTAATCGTTTCACCGCACATACATCAAGCTTGTAACCAAGCAGAATTAAAACAATTGTACAAGTCTAAGCATAAGGTTAGGAACACTGTAATAATCTCTTTTGCCGAATTTTGCCGATAATGCCTCGTTAATGAGTCACAGGGATTTCTTACTTAAACCCAAGCAAGTGTTACGGCTGGAGCAGACCTCAATCAATTACCGCTGCATTTAAGTGGCTGGCGGCGTCTGCATGGCGCATTAATATCCATTTCTGAGCAGGCTCTGACGGCTCCACCCGCCGCCCAAGCAAGGCACGGGCTGTAATCAGCGCTGGACACGTTGCGCGTCCCGGCCCCACTATGCGCTGGCTCGACCCGTGCTGGGCAGGGGGGAGAGAATGGGTAGTGAGGGCAATGTGTATCTTCATTGAGAAAAAAGGGAAAGGTGTTTGAATGAAAAATGTAACTAAAGCAATTAAACTCTAAAGCCTGTTTCTAAATTATGGACTCTAAATTCATACGTATGGATGCACAAACGTAACTTCATGTGATGCACATAAGTGTGAACAAGTGTTTGCGCGTACTTACGTGCGTACAATGATTACCACTTTTAGAAATTATTTTTAGATTCACGCAGATATTTCAACCTTAAACTTCACAGGCTCTCTCCCTCGTCCTCTACGCAAAAACAACAATTTATGACACCCAAACAATTTAATTAATTTTGGTTTCAACAGACCAAAAGAGTTTCCGAAAACTCACATATGTAGTTGAACATTCTTTTGATAATTTCAAACAACTTGCGACATTTTTCCTCCTTAAAAGGTGTTTTGAAAGGCTTCAATATCTATAGTTCAATGAGATTTTTGTGCAGATTATTCTGTTATACTTTTCTCACAGAGCTTAAGCTGTGAGCCCACTGGAAGTCCTTTACTTCACAGACATATGAGTCCTATGCTATAAGCTCGTATTGAGTCACTTTATAGTTTAATTTCCTGTCACGAATCAATTGTCTAATCTACTGTCCTGCAGAATTTCTGCTTTAAATTTAGTGTAATTTTTCAGTTACCTGATTTTTGAGGTACTGGAATCCATCAGAATCATGGGCCATTGCTTTTACAAAATTCATAATAAAGCCCAAGCTAAATATCAAGCGATGGAAAATAGAACTTCTTTAGATGTACAAAAGGCATCTTCTCTTCCAGGAGACTTTATGAAAATGGAAAGATTCTGCATCGAAAACGTATATTCTTTATTTATCTTAACTCTAGTTTAAGAAGGAAAGAAATCACTTCTAGATTAACGCAGATGTTTCAATTATGATGAAAGTAATGAACATATTAACGAAAAATCATTGAGTTACAAGCAGGGTTGCGGAGTCGGAGTCGGAGTCTCCGGAGTCGCATGTTTTTGGGTGGAATCGGAGTCGCTTCTCTGAAGTGTGGTGGAGTAGGAGTCGGAGTCGCTTCTCTGAAGTGCGGTGGAGTCGGAGTCGGAGTCACCGGAGTCGCATGTTTTAGGGTGGAGTCGGAGTCGCTTCTCTGAAGTGTGGTGGAGTCGGAGTCGGAGTCGCTTTTCCGAATGTGGTGGAGTCGGACTCGTTCATTCGGATGTGGTGGAGTCGACGTTGGAGTCGCTATTTTTTGTGTCTTCAATTCTAATTTTGGCTAAAAATTATTTATAATTGTTTAAAACCGAAAGTAAACAATACACAGTTAGAATACTTTGCTGAAAATCTAAAAAAATGCGTCACAACTGGGAACCAATTACTCACCTCATTCCCTATTCTCACACATGCTATGCTATCAATGTAGAAACTCTTGATCGCATTCAAGTCTCCCACCCACTCCATGCAAGGCGACAACCTGCCATAATGCCTCACGGTCCACCTGTTTTAAGAACATTATTCTTTTTTCAATAATATATTTTCTGCTTGCGCAAGTACGCTTTCACTACCTTCCGCCTAATCCATTCCAGAGTATAAAATTTTTTTAGCCAAACACCATAAATTTTACAGTATTAATAGATAAGAGACCCACAAACAATACCACGTTTGTTAAGACCATATATCTCTATTCACCTTAGAGTTACACTCATTTAACACTGAATAAAGAACAAACAGGTCAAAAAGGCAGAAGTTAAAAAAAAAATTTTCGTGCGAGCAAAACGAGATGGAACTTAGTTGACTATTTCAAAGAACATGCTTTAAATCGCACAAAAAAATAAGACATTTCTCATTAACATGCTTGACAAAAAAACAGCGCGATTTTTAAACACTGGACCACAAAAAATCTTCAATAACTTTTGATGCAACAAACGGAGTTTTAAAAACAAAACGGCAGTAGAATCCTGAGATTTATATATTTTTCTTGGTACCTACGTATTTGTGATACAACAGTCAAAATAAGAATCAGAGGACACAGTAAAATTCATCCTGCTTTGAAACTGCCGCCAAGATGACGAACTGGGCAAATGAACAATTAGCTTTCATAAGCACTGCATACTTTCCTAATGAAAGGATATTCTTGTGAGGATATCTAAAGGCAAGGGTTTATCATGATAACCGACGGATTTGACTCAACTCAAAAATGCTATCATCTTAGAAATAAGATTGATCGGTCCCAGCCTCACTAGTGCTGCAATGAGAAGCATGCGAACGAGCGCCCAATATTGCTTGCAGTCGAGTGGACGTCACGGGAAAATGTCATCTTCAAAAATTAGTCCAAATAAAAGAAATAAATTTCAGAATTCTACTGCCGTTTTGATCTCAAAAATCCGTTTATTGTATCAAAGGTCATTAAATATTTTTTCGGGTCCCGCATTTAAAAGAATACCGTGTATAAGGACGTGACGTGTTAGATAATGTGACAAGCTGATAGTTAATAAAAAAGAAAAAAGGATTTTTAGGGCAAATATGAGTCGCTAGATTAGCAGTTTTGCAGTTACTGCTGAGCTTATATACAGTATGTCCCACAAATACACGAAACGAGTATTTATTTTCCCGGATCAGTAATACCATCATGAGAATACCATAAGCATTTAATTCCTTGCAAAATCATCATTCAAAATTAACATATAGAAAGGGTATTACTGATTATGTCGGCATTACTGATACTGGAAAATAAATACTCCCCAGCCTAACTTATTCGCTGCCTGCATGCATATTTTTCGCCCCCCAAGTAATTAAATCGCTTGGGCGGCGAAAAATATGCATGCGCCGGCAAAAAAGTTAGACTGGGTCGGTTCGGGTTTTGTGGGGCATGAAGCATATGTACCAAAATACTAGCACACAAGCAAACACATCGCATGCGCACACTACAAAAATGTAGCGAAATGTCCAAAAATGTGTTGAAATGTGTGGTAATGAGAGAAATAAATTTATAACTACTATTTCAGTATGTACTAAGCATTTAATTATTGTTGAGACGCAAAATGACGTGCTATTTTGGTCTCAAATTCCCTCATTGTTTGAGGATTTTGATACTGTGTGAAAGACGCCTAATATCGACAGAGCTTAATGCCAGATGAACGGAAAGTTGACAGAGACATTATAACGCTAATTCAGCTTTTGATTGGTTATAGTGGGGAAATGGAATAGGACAATATCAGCATCGCTCTGAGAGAGATGTTGAGAGGAAAATACGCATTGGGCTTTACAGGTGAGGAATTTTTCTTGAATAGGAGCCCAAATGAGTTTGTTTGGGCGAGGGGTTAAAGTGATCATTCTTTCAGATTCCCTATTCATACCACTTAATTTGGCTGAAAAATTCATATATCTTTGTAACTTGTTTTGAAGACATTGAAGTTTGTCTAAAATTTTCTCCCTAAACTAGGCTGCAATAGTCAATACGCAATAACACTAAATATTGGATGTCTAATAACCTAAATTTTTCGTCGTGCATTCTTTTTATTCGATGGAAAAACATTAAAGTTCCGTAAACTTTCTTGCAAGTTTTCTCAACGTAAGATTTGATGGACATGTTTTGATCGAACATAATGCTTAAATTTTTTACTTTGTCGAATGGTTAATTTCATCATTTTGTACCGTATGAGACAGACTTGGAATTTTATTTTTGCACCTTTGGACCTAAAAATAACGCACCGTGTTTTATCCGCATTTAGTTTGAGTCCATTTGGTTTCACAACCATTTCAGATTACTCAACAGAGCTTCAGTATTTTTTGCGTCTGCGGTAATTCCGTCGCAAAACTTGTCATTGCAATTTGAACATCATCTGCGTACATAGAGATTCCTGTGTTAGGCATTGGAGGGAAAGCGTTAATGAATATAGAAAACATTGGCGGATCAAGAATAGATCCTTAAGGGACACCAAAATTGTTTTGAATTAACGGGGAAATTTTTTTATCATTGTTAGTTATGTTATTTGCTATCATCACCTGTTATCAGGTGATGGAAAGGTGTATGTGGTATCGTTGTGACCACCAAACCTCGCAGTTTTCAGCAGCAGCCATGCCTTGGTCGGGTGAACATCGTGGCTTTGCAGTGCGTACGTATCTCGAAAATGGGCGTTCTGTCGTCGCAACCCAGCGCGCCTTCCGCCTACACTTCAACATTCCACGTCATGGTCCCATCCCTGATGGCAAGACAATCAGGCGTTGGGTTGAAGCATTGGAAGATACTGGTTCCACAAGAAGACTTAGGGATATTGGACGACCAAAAGCAGCAAGAACACCGGAAAATGTGACCTTGGTTAGATCAGCCGTCGCACAGTCACCAAGACGTGATATTGCGTTACAATTTTAGTTCCATTCATACAAAATAATGATTGTTTAAGAATTAAAGCCAACTGACTTTTAAAACCTCAAACACTGCTCAAGTTGCAAGGGTTAAACTGCGACAGATATTCCCGACACGCCTCGTCGCTCGGAGGGGTGAAGTCGAGTGGCCCCCACGCTCACCTGATTTGAGCATTTACGACTTCTTCCTGAGGGGATATCTGAAGGAGAAGGTGTTCAGACATCGCCTTCAACAGTGCATCGCTACAGATGGCCACCATCTTCCTGATGCTATCTTCTAAACGTGAGCATAAAAACGGCATTGTATACTGATTCGGATAAAACAAATAATATTTCTGTAAGTTTCGTTTTACTATTCCTAATAGCCTTTCAAAATGTGGGCATTTGATTTGCCCCACCCTTACTTTTCAAACCAAAATGTGTCTATTACCAAATTCAATATTTGTCGTAAAAGTAACACATGTTGGGTACTACCGAACACTTTGGGCAGGAATGCGTACTGAGAGTCAAAATTAATACTATGAATGGGAATCAATATATATATATACTGTGTAGGACTGAGTGTTATATAGTGGGAGTTGAAGTGGAGAGTAAAAGAGCGATGTACTAAAACATCAATATAGGCCAGAAACCGTACGGCTCACTGATCGTCAACAAAGTCTTCAATCTCACTACATTTTCTCACTACAAAGAAAGTGCTCGCAATTCACCCGTTAATGGAGCTCTTCAGAATTTTCTCTTCTGTATAATCTTCATCTCACATTTTCTCACCAACAACATATTGATGTAAGCTCTATAAGCAACGGTTAAATCCCAACTATCAATAACATTTAAATTAAGCATATGTTCGATTATCAAAATGTCCAAAATTCACTGATGATTTTAAGGCTTTAAGCCATAGAAGGCTGTCCTTATAAAAAATAACCGTTACCAACTGGAAATTTTATCTACGTTAAATCACCGATCGCCACTTTAAGAATATCACGTCTACGCTTGAACATAGAACAGTTACATACACTCCGAGAGCGTTTAATGGCTCCCTCCAATTTCAATCCGTTTGTGAACGACCGTATTCTCCGTAGTTCGCCGGCTGTACCTCCGCCATTTGCGATATGGAAGACTTCTAGAGTGAACGTTGGATCATTATTTATGAACGGTGAATCAACCCTTGCATATACAAACACATATGAGACAACCTTAGAAATATCCAGGGTTGCAAAGTCGGAGGAATAAATTTGTGACTCCGACTCCACTAATACAGAATTTGGTGACACCGACTCCGACTCATCGTTTTCAGAATTTTACGACTCCAACACCGACTCCACTTATTCATAATTTTATGATTCCGACTCCACCTATTCACAATTTTTAAGAACAATATTTTATTTCTTGATGTTTACATGATTTGTAACCGGTATGTAGTTTGAATGTTCTTTAAATTGGAAAAGTAACTTAAAAATCAAGGTTTAATGTATGTACTTTTAGATATTACAGACACGTGTCCTCTGAGTAGGCAAGATAGGCAGTGTCTACCCTGAGAAATATTGATCAGCATCAAAAATTTCTTTCTATGACTAGGTATACATCATTCTACGAAATTATAATAATTGATCTAATTACTAGGCTCGAAATCCTGAAAATTTTGCCATGTTTGTAAAAAAGGCAGGCACGATTAACACTGCCTTTTAATCTCTATATCTACACTACTCAGAGTAAGAATGCTGTACAGGTGCCAATATCGATATTGATTATGTTAAAATGTCTCCAAATCTTCTTTGGGATGAATGAATTAATTATATAATGCCAAAAAGCAGATGCTTTTTCGGTTGTTAAAATTATGAAAACATAATTATAAAATTACTAGCGAGCGTATGCTGACTTAAAAACTGGGGAGTGATCAGAAGATGAAAATAGAGCATGATAATGATATGGTGAAATATAATATTACTCTGAAAGAACCAAATAACTGTAGAAATGTGCAAAAATTTCCATTATTAATACATGTTAACTTAACCCAAAGACTTGGAAGTAAACAAAGCAAAGAGATCAATATGAAGTACATAAGTACTGTGTATTGCTGAAAAAAATTAATCATTATTCCAGCTATTGATTTTATATTAAGCTAATTGAATTTCCATTTTCAATACTGATGACATAACCTGAAGATTAGATGTCTTTGGGTATCAGAACATATCTTCCGGTTTTGGCAAAGACTAATCATTATCAATATATCATAACGTTAAGACAAGAAATGTATATGATCACAACATAACATTAGGCTTCTGCAAAGACTAGTCATTATCAATATATCATAACGATAAGACAAGAAATGTATATGATCACAACATAAAATAAAGGCTTCTGCAAAGACTGGTCATTATCAATCAATACATCAAAGCATAATCTAAAGACTAGAAAATATCGTTATAGGGAACCACTAGTGTGTATGTAAAGTATGGACACATTAAGAACGTACAGAGTTTCCACTCGGTGAGTGGGTAAAATGTATTGCATCATTTAATCTGCCTTGCAAATACGTTACAAACTTGCAACGCATTTATTTCGAGTTTCTACTTCCTGTAAATTTATTGAAGGGAAAATAAACGAGACAGAAATAAATGAAATAAATGTGCGATACTTTTAATGACTAATTCCTGCTTTTTAACTGTAAACTAGGCATTATCAGTCCTGAATGAAAATTATATTTCGCACTCGTGTGTATCATATACATATGCTGTATATACATGAACCCACATAAACTAAATATCAATGACTGTATTAGCCAATAGGTATAGATACGGTGTTTCGTTCTTTGAACACATTAATAAAAAACAGTGCACATTTTCTAGTTATAAAGTACTGTATTTTAACACTGATTTGTTTACTTTCGGGTTTAAACATTTGTAAACAGATTTTAGCTAAAATTAGAGTCGAAGGCACCAAAAAATAGCTAATCCGATCTCGACTTCATCACATTCGAATGAACGACTCCGACTCCACTACATTTAGAAAGCGACTTCGACTCCACTCTAAAATAAGCGGCTCCGGCGACTCCGACTCCGTAACCCTAGAAATATTTACCTTCATCAGATGTTTTCATATACACAAGATACAGTCGATGAAGAAAGATATAAAAAGAATATGGGAATAATTATCTCTTTTATATACCCTGGTGTTTGGCGAATAAATTTAAAAAAATTCTTTATTTGGAAATGGCTGAAGTTTGAAAGCTTAACCATTTTCAGGTGAAAGAGCCACTGTGGATTCTTTTCGCTCTACAAGGAAATACTTCGTGTTAAAAAATCTACAATATCGTTTGTACATTCATCATAAATCATTATTGGTGATCATTCTTCACAACTAAATACTCCCAAACGACCCCAAACTTTTCATCTAATGCTAAGAACATAATAAGGAAAAAAACACAATCCATGAAAGCGTGTTATATAGAATGAACCAAATAAGGTGAAAGAAAATAACGGTGAAAGGATACAAAGGATGCGAAGAAAAAATGTATTTGCGTGTGTTGTAAGATAGAAAAATGAATTAACTCACAAAATTAATAGTTACTTGCACGACCTTCAAATAGTAACGGTAGAAATTTCAGTGCCGCTTTACGACTGATATTCATACGAAGAAAAGAATGCATGAACAGTCAAACATACAGGGTGGCCCTGAAGTAACTGACCTTTTAATTTGCCAATAAAAAGAAAACTATGAACGCTAGAAAGTTGAAACTTGTTTTATTAGAAAGAAAAACAATTTAAAGTTTATTAACAGTGTGTTTTGAATGTAATATCCTTTAAATGGCCGCCACGGTTGTTTTGACAAATTTGGGCTTTTTTCCTTGTTTCTTCCATAACGCTCCTTAGTGTATCTGGCGAGAGTTGAGTTTTTTCAGAAGTAATGTTGTTTTTAAGTTCTTGTAAATTTGTTGGATTTGTTCCATAAACTCGTGACTTGAGGTAGCCCCACAAGAAGAAGTCGCATGGGGTCAAGTCTGGAGAACGAGGGGGCCACTGGATGTTTCCAAATCGGGAAATTAAATGATTTGGAAAGCAATCTCTTAACAATGTTATTCTCTTCTTGTGTTTTTCCACGTTGTACTTCTGTTATTGAAGTCGTCTTAANTTCTTACAAATGAAACAAATTTCAACTCTCTAGCGTTCATAGTCTTCTTTTTTTTTTAGCAAATTAAAAGGGTCAGTTACTTCTGGGCCACCCTGTATAACTTTCAGTAAACTCTTTTGTACAATTTCTCGTACTACTTGATGAAGTTCATGAGTGATGCTTTTTATTCCTTCTACGGTTACAGGAGCTAGTTCGAGGAGGATTTTTGAAGCATGACCAGTCTTTGGAAGTTTAAATTTTAGTCAGAGATATTTCTTAGGATTCAGCTTTGAACCCATCGAACTCCACGGTAGAGCTTATTGTGATTTAGTTCAACTGAAGCCATGTTGCTATTATTTTGCACTTGCGTAAGCAACCAACACGTTTCCAAACCAATGGCAACCATTATTAGATCGTTGCATAAAATTGGTGACATCAACACAGTATTAAACTACAGTCCCATTGGTCTTTTACCTGTCATCTCCAAAATATTGGAGAAAGTGGTGACAAATTAACTGTCATTTCACATGAACGAGTCAAATCTACATCATCGAAATCAATACGCCTAAAGGAGAAACACTAGCACGCAAGACGCTCTGCTCAATATCTCTGAAAAAATGTGCAGTGAAATCGATCAAAAGAATGTAACACTCTTGCTGCTACTCGATCTCTCTAAAGCGTTCGATAGCGTCGAACATGATTCAACTCTACCAAAAATATTGAACTTAGGAGTTGACACGCATTGGTTTGAAAGTTACTTATCAAATCGATCTCATGCAGTCCGCTTATTAAACAAATTGTCCCCATTCATTCAAAACAGTTTTTGTTTTCCCCAGGGATCCATTCTTGGTCCGCTGCTGTTTTCTATTTTCATTAATAATTTCTCTCCAATGCCTTCTAACATACGAATCTCAATGTGTGAAGATGATGTTCAAATTGCAATAATAAGTTCTGTATCGGAAATCCCGCAGACGCGAATTAAAGCCGAAACTCTACTGATTAACTTGAAATCATGGTACGACCAAAATGGTCTCAAACTAAATGCTAGTAAAAGGCAACGCAATATTTTCGGATCCAAAGATTAAAAAAAATACTCCAGTTAAAAAATACTCCAAAAATCTTACTCTTGCAGTACGAACTGATGAAATTAAGCCATCAGAAAAAGTTAAAAATTTAGGTATCTGGTTCGATAGAAACATGTCCTTGAAATCTCATGTTGATTTAACTTGCGGCAAAATTTACGGAACTTTTTTGTTTTCTCATCGAATAAAGAGTGTGCTCTACGAAAAATCCAGAATATTGGCCATTCAATCTTTGTTGTTGTTATCGTGCATTGACTATTGGAGCCTAGTATGGGTAAATTTATCTTAATACCTTCAAATAGACTTAAAAAATGCGTGAATTTCGAAGCCTAGGTGGTGTGCGACAGTAATTTCAAAAGAAGTGATCACGTAACCCTTCTTATTGAAAACTCGGCTGGACTCCTATTTAAGAAAGGTTACTCATGCACAGGGCCAATAAGTATTCTCCTCGTTATATATTCCCCAGAGCAATGCTTAGATAGTGCGTTTCCATCCACCCACTGTAACCAACCTAAAGCCGAACAGAAAGAACATTGTCTTAGTCGACTATCGTTCATCTGACATTGGGCAGAAGGCTCTGTCAGTGTCAGGCGCCTTACTGTGGAACAAGCTTCCCCAGAGTATCAAAATCCCCGAACACTGCGAGAATTTAAAGCCAAAATAGCTCGTCATCTTGTGTCCGAACAATAGTTCTTAGCTACAGAACATACTGAATAAGTATTTACGAATCTCATTTGCTCATTATCTCTATTGCTCAATAATCTCCTTTGTTTAATAATTTTCAGCTACAGAACATACTCAATAAGTACTTACGAATCTTTTCTTCTCGTTATCTTATATTTCAACACATTGCACAACAGTTTTGTAGTATGCGTGTTTATTATGATTTGATCGCCTATACGCTATACTCGCAAATATGCTTTCTTGTATGTGTGTGTACGTGTGCGCTTTAAGTGCACATATATGGACATACGTGTGTATATGTGCACATACATATGTGTGCACTGGACTAGCAACTAGCATATGAACTGTAAATACCGTCCTATTTTCACTCTCAACTTGTAACACTCCCTAACACTTCATTTTCGCCTTATTATTGAAAAGTACAGTATTTTTAAATAAAACAAATATTTATTCTGCGATCACCCATTCATGATAAATAAGATGCTTATCAACCAATGATCTCAACGTTGCAATTTTTAATCGAAATTGTGAGCCGCAGCACGAACTGAAAAAGTAGTAACGAATCTCCTTTGCACATCATCCTGTGTTTCAATACATCACACAACAGTTTTGCAGGACACATATGGAATATGATTGCCTAGATGCATAGGTGAGTATACAGTTAGCGACGAAATTATTCGTACACCCCTCGTCTTTCAAAACTTTCAAGAATTTCTCAAAAACCATTGTTGCCACAAGCATAAGATTTTTACAGGGTGTGAAGCACATTGTCGGGGATGGGGTTTTTGATATGTCCCCAAACTCACTGAACAAGGGGAAGTGCGGACCGTTTAGCAGTCCTGGCCGTAGTTGGATCAGCTCTTGCGACTAATTTTTGAGAACCTTTGACGGTTGTATCACCTCTCCAGCCTTGCTTCGGCTGTAATAACTTTCAGATCACCGCTAGTCGGCCGAAAGTGTTTTCAATAAGATACTCGTATTGGAGCGTTAGTTTAATTATCTTCACGAAGATTTCACATTTTAGAAGCGCAAATCACCAGAGATTCAATTGGAAAATTCTCTCCTATCTTTTCAGCGCGAATCACCGGACAGATAAGGCGGCTGGTATTGTGGATACCTAGTCTTTATAACACCGATTTAAAAAATTTACATTCTTTGGCAAAATATAAATAGAGTACAACTATTGCATAAGTAGGATGTTTTGCTCGCTACACAGAAATCTATGACACACACATCACTCATATTTATAATTCTTAAATTACTTAAAATTAGTCATCTCGAACACGGAACATCTAAGCGCTGGGTGACACACATATTAGTGACAATAATATGAAGTTTCTAGAACCAAATATTGTGTTTGAAAGATTGAACAAGCTAAACTTCAGGAACACGATATGACAAAATTATTCATACAGCGAGTAGTATAATGCTTTATTGAAGTGAATCTATCATTTGAGTGCATTTTAATAATCAATAGCGTTACTTTTCATCTTCAAAACATTTAAAAGCCTTGTATCATAATTATTGACAAGCTTTTCCGTAGTTTCAGATGAAATATTGTTCCATTCTTCAATGGAGATGCGTTTCAATTCCAGAAGATTCTTTTAAGCTCTCTTGTTGATGTTGACTTTTAGTTCATGCTACAAGTTTTCAATGGTATTGAGATCAGGACTCATCGAAGGCCATTGCTGCACATTCTTATTTCTTTGTTGCTAGTTAGTTGTAGACTTGGCTGTGTGCTTTGGGTCATTGTCTTGTCGAAATACCCATCGCCTTCCAAGTCCCAAACTATTAGCTGATACCTTCAGGTTTTTGTTTAAAATAGAAATATAGTCATCAGAGTTTATCTTCCAAACATCAGTGATCCACCTCCGTGTCTAACTGTTGGCACAGTGTTCTTCGGCAGGAAAGCTTCGCCATTTTTACGCCAACCTTTCTTCACGTCATTGTGTCCAAAAAGCTCGATTTTGGTTTCGTCTCTCTATAATACTCTCTCTCAAAAGCCTCTGTCCTTATCCAAGCATGACTTTGCAAAGTTCAAGCGAGCAACAACATGACATGGTTTGTAGAGTGGAATCCTTCGAGGTCGGCGTCCGTGTAAGTTGATTGCAATTGAAGGGAAGATGAACTCTGATAATTATATTTCTATTTTAGACGAAAACCTGAAGGTATCAGCTAATAGTTTGGGACTTGGAAGGCGGTGGGTATTTCAACAAGACAATGACCCAAGGCACACGGCCAATTCTACAACTAGCTGGCTCCAAAGAAATAAGATAAATGTGCTGTCATGGCCTTCGATGAGTCTTGATCTCCATCCCACTGAAAACTTGTGGCAGGAATTAAAAGTCAACATCGACAAGAGAACTCCAAAGAATCTTCAGAAATTTAAACGCATCGCCATTTAAGAATGGAACAATGTTTCACCTGAAACTACGGAAAAGCTTGGCAAAAATTATAATACAAAGCTTTTAAATGTTTTGAAGATGAAAGGTCTCGTTATTGATTATTAAAATATACTCAAATGATAGATTCACTTCAAGGAAGTGTAATACTACTCGCTGTATATGAATGATTTTGTCATGTCGTGTTTCTGAAGTTCAGCTTGTTAAATCTTTCCAAAATAATATTTTGTTCTAGAAATTTCATATTATTGTCACTAATATGTGCTTCACCCCCTGTGAAAATCTTATGCCTGTGGCAACAAAAGTTTTTGAGTAATTCTAGAAAGTTTTTAAAGACGATGGGTGCACGAATAATTCCGTCGCTAACTGAACGTGCGCGTGTTCTGTGTATGTATATAGATATGTATGTGCATGCATTCGTTAACATTTGTACACATAGGCAAATATATGTGTAATAAAATAGCAACTAGCATTTGAACTAGAATTACCGTTTTGTTTGTGAACTCTCAACTCGTTACATTATCTAGCTCGTCATCTCTCTTTGTTATTGTAAAGCATACACAAAAAATTCATTGATTTGTTGTGTGATCATCCATATAATATTATGTTTAAATAAGATGCTTATCAATTAATGACTGTTGTGTTAAATTTTCCAATTAGAAAAACACAACTTGTAATTTTCATACTTTTCATGCTTGTATTCTGGTATCTGTGTGCATGTGTGTGTGCATATGTGTGTATAAATTCATGTATGTGTACTTACATTCATAAATTTACCCAGAATTGTTTGTGCATAATTTCTAATCATGAGACTTACATTTGCATTTGTCTTTTAAACTTGCTGTGTGGGCTAAAGCGGGCTCTTTTAGGCGGTCAGTTCATTTTTTCCCATTTATCGTACTCACTCGAAATGATATTTTTGAATATCTGCCGAAACAAATAATTATAATATTATTCCATGTCGTCAAGAAATCCAAAGCGCATATGTCATGTACATGTAAGCTGTCAAAAGTGTTTCCACCCCACAGTGAAAATGCATCGTCAATGAAATTGTGTTGTCTCTTATAATTGTAGATATATATATCATCAAATCTAGATTAATCAACATTAGGAATACATTGCCCTCAATCATTTGTTTTCAACTAGTGACATGGGTCTTGCAATACTCATGTGTGTGTATCATCTAAGTGTATTTACTTTAAGATATTTTAAAAATCAACGATGTACCATTTTTTTGAACAATCATTATTGGAAATAAACTGTTTATATTTTCTTTCTAGCTGAATTGGTAAATCGTCGGTCACGACCATGACACTGTCCCAGTCTAGCTATTTCGCTGGAACATCTATGAATTTACGAACCCACAGCGGAAGCTATGTAGGCTTGGGCAGCTAAAATTGTAGATGCCCTGGCGAGTGAGATAGATCGAGAGACGATAATTTTAAACTTTTACCTGAAATCTAACATTGTTCGCTATCAGATTTTAGGTTTCTATCAATGTCAATTATTTTTCAATGGAGTTCGAAGGGGAAGCACTCGATAACATCATAGATCTACGGTTAGGTTGTTATTAGTTAGTTCAAGCCTCCCTATCCGCCACAAAGGCGATCCAAAGAGAGGAAGAAGGAAGGCACCGTTTTGTATGGAGTTAAAAGGAACGCAAAATCTATGCAGAAAGGGCATAGAAACAGTTAGTAGAGAAAGAAGATTTTGAAATAAGATCAAAGGTGAAGAAGAAAGTAGTAGGTGCTGAAGAACAGGACAGCAGTGAACCGAAAAAGATGGTCCTGTAACATAACAAAAAAACAATTTATTTCAACAAAAAGAAGGCTTACCTAACTCTCAGCTCGGGCTCTCACATTTTCCCCCTGGGAGTGCTAATTCCCATTGATATAATAGTTGTATCACCTGAGGGGTATAGATCTACGGTATACTTCAATTCCATGGGAACTTTGTTAAAAAAAATTAAGTCACACTTTTTGTGCGTTAAATCTTTTAACATCAACACGTTTGAAGAGGTAAATTTTTGTGTTTCAACTCTTTAGTAATAAATTCTGAAAGCAATCTTCCTCGTCAAACTGCGTTCCAGTGAAGTTTAAGTGAGCAGTATGTGTGCAGTGTGTTAAGAGGCGCCAGTCGTGGTCGATGACCATGGAATCCAGAAATGTTAACTCTTCACTGTGTAGTGTGTCGAATACGACACATATCGAATTTTGCCGCTTATAGAAAAATTAATTAAGACGAGTGCATTTCCTCGGTTTGTTCGGCCAATTTAAGATAATAATCAGTATTGTGCGAGCATCTTCATTGGTACCCTGCGCTTCCAACATTTTGACAATTTCATTCATCCACAAGTCCAGGGTTCACATGAGCTTCAAGGCACATGCAGTTTAGCTTGGTTCTCAGTGATAGCTAAGGTCTCCGTTGCCTTACGCATCCCGCTAATCATCAATGTTAAACTAACTTAAATTCTTTATAATGTATTGAAAGGGGACGTGGAAACGCTTAATTGCCAATACTTGTTCCTGTTTAAATAACCATTGGTGAATGATGAGGTCTTATGTCGTGTCCATCGTAGCGTAGACTTGTTAATGACGAGGCGCAACAATTTTTGCATCACGTCATCTACTTTGGAATTAAACTCAATATTTCTGCGGGAGAATACTCTATAACTCTTGCACAATTGATAACTGATATAAGTTATTTAAAAATTCTTACTTACATCTCAACACTTGAGTCGATTTTTCCAACGTTATGAAATATTTTGTGTTCATACACTATGAAAATTTAGTTGTTGTTTTATTCCTTATAACTTAACCGAAAAGTGGGTATGAAATTATTTTTTCCTACTTATAAAAATATAGAAACCTTGGACACTACAGACTGAAATTTTTGAGAAGTTAATAAAAATGTTGGATATTGAAAGACTTGCAAATAATTTCATTGCTAGATTGTTTGTGTAAAGCTAAAAAAGATAAACAGAGTTCAGTACTTTGTCTATTTCAGCGTCATGCATGATACTAGTGTGCGTAATTACAAGTATCATGCATGACACTTGAAACTATGTACTCAGCGAACTCTATGGCTTAAGTACAATATTGACTCGTACAATATTGTTAGATTAACAAAATTTTAATGTCATAAATAGCTCTAAAAAAAGAATTAATTTGATTCAGTAATTTTTTAATGTGTCATCTCAAGAAAAAAAAAAAATATGTGAATACTTAAGAACCATGATTTCCTCCCGTTCATAATCATTAAAAAGTAATTTACTTACCCAATGGTCCGCATTAATGCACCTGCTTTCCGATATCACTTCTATGAAAACCTGAAATACGATCTACTCCAAGAGCAGGGAGTCGCCCTGAAATTCTAATCAGGGTGGACCAAATGTTTAATGCTGATAAGTGGACATAGTATAAACAATCTTGAAATAAGAGCCTCTGGCGGAACAAAATTTTTTAATCAATATGCATCTGTTCATGCTGGTACTTGAAATGACGCAACAGAATTGCAGGTGCCGCTGAAGATCTACTAGAAGAATGCAAATAAAATAATTTCTCTCACCTCTATTTGTGTTTGGATGTGAACGCTGAGGTATTATTAATCGATTCCCACTCGAATTACTGATTCTTTGGGTACCACCATGGACATAAAAAAGACGAGAATGTTGTGAGCTTCTTAATTCCTATACTTGAACCGTCTTTACAACAAATTTACTTCACAAAGAGCAAAAGAAATTATGGCAACTTTTCAGTTGTGATAGTTGGAAAATATCCTTCAACAAAGATTCTTATCAAGTCGTGTAATTGCGATAAAATATAAACCGATCTTCGTACGCGCAAACTGAGAAAGGCCTTTCAGAACTTTGAAGCACACATGCGGATAAAAAATTATTACATTTTTTTTGAGCACACGTACAGAAAAACACTAAACGTTTAATTAAGGTTCTTCAAATTATAATGAAAGTAGTGCAATTTAAATTAGTCACACAAAGTGATTGCGTAAAGTATATCTTGTGAAGCCCGTTGTAACATGTGAAACTCTCTTAAGCCCGTGACACACCTGGCAACTTCGCGTGCTCCATGCCGCATCGACGAGTTGCCCGGAGCTCTCTGACCGCTCGGCAACATGATGCCGCATCAGGAGCAGAAAGTCCAGCTAGCCCGATTGCTGTCGCAGGACGACAGCGCACGGCCTGTGGCACAGGGTTGCCATATTGGCCTTTTTAAGGCCAAATATCACAAATTTGGCCTTTTTTGCAAGCGTTTGGCTTCGAGATATTAAGTTTGGCTTTTTTCTTAAATTGGGTCTTTTTCTGGCATTTGTGTCATTTTCCGTGTTTGTGGCGCACAAGGCGTAAAACCGAAACGTGACAGTCGAACGCAGAGTAGTAGCAGGATCAGTTAGATCCTGCTGAATATTATTAAATCCCTTGCGAATATCAAATCAAGTAATCAAAGGAGAGTTTGCAGATTTGCATAGGTTGCATTTAGCTCAGGATTGTATCAACATTAGAGAGCCCCAGTACCAAAAAATAAGTATCATAAAATCGAAGCAGGAGGGAATTTTGACGGTGGTGTGATTCCAAAAGACACTATGCAGTTTTGGTCAACATTTGCAGTCCAACATTAGATTACGAACTAGAAAGCTATTTGAGAAAGTGCGAATCCGAGTACATCTCAGCAATAGTTCTCTTTGTTGTAAGGACTTCAAAGTGGCCTCAAGAATGCAAGTTAATTTCAAATCGAGCATCTTTTATCAAACTGAAATCAAGGACCTAGCTCTCTAGCGCTGCTTCTACCTCTCTAACTTCTGCTGGGGATGATGAGTCAAAAGAATTTGTTATTCCTCGAAAAATAATGTGAGTTAGGTCTATTTTTCCTTTCTATTTCAAAATTTTAATGGCAAATAGAATTATGATACTTTAAAGGTCTCTATCTGCTATATTAGTTTACCTCTAAATAAATTTGGCCTTTTTCTTGTTAAAATTTAGCCTAAAATTCATGTAGCTATCTGGCAACCCTGCTGTGGCTGGCACGGCAGAGTCAGTGTGAACTGTGAGACAAGCAGGCATTGAGCATGGTATCGTCTCGCTGAAGCGCTCTGCGATGAGCCGAGCGCAGCTTCTTTGCACAGAACAATATTGTCTGACATCCTCCTCCTTTCAAAGCTTGTGGGCAACTGACTGCTGCGACACCGCACGCTCGTGCAGAAGCCCGTTTGTCCGCAGCGGTGTTTCTGTGACACCACGTCGGCGACAAGAAACTTTGACAGTTGACAAGGTGTGTCACAGGCTTTATTCTCTTCTATTTTGAGTCGACGCACTAAGTCCTGTGCAGGTGTTAGTGATAGCCACTCCCTCTCTCTCACACCGATAATTCATTTTCAAGTTTCCAATACCAATACTAGAAAATTTTGAAACGTCTGACTCACATTGGTTGGCAAACTCTTTTTTGCACGATTAACGAAGTTATCTGGGAGTAGTGCAGCTCTACTGAGGAGTACGACAGGATCTCGAGGAGATAGAATATGGTGTAAAAGGTGTAGATTTCAGAATGTGGCTACCGCGCGCTTAATAAGTACAAATACCTACAAGTAGAGATACTACGAGTAACGAAGCTACTACTTGGAGATTTAAAGAAGAATTACTTTAAAACCATTTACTCTGAACGTTTCGAGCCTAGGCTCATTCTCAACAAAAATCTGCAATTAAAATGATAAACAAGTCAGTACACTCAAAATTACTGAAGCACAGAATATAAGCACGAAAAACACACAAATAAGCAAACAAACAAAAACTATAATAATGGTAATTTATCGGTTGACTATTTTCAGAGGGTATGCACTCTGCAATTCGTTGAGAGATGGTTTGAGTTTATGAATGAATAACGACTCTATGATACGTTGGTCTAAGTTGGCGGTACATGTATCTTATATTTTAAATTTGCTAATATTAATAATCTGTTCACAGAAATCATTGCTACAATGTTGTCTAATACTAGAATGAGTAGGAGAGGTAAGCAAGCGACCAGTAAGACGACTTCGACCTGCATGTTCAGTAACCCCGACGTAAAGTGCTCGGTGGGTGGAACCCACACACTGCGATGCGCAATGCGCACAACTGAAATTATAGACGAGGGAAGATCGCATGCCGGTCGGGAGCAGAGTCATCTTTAAATCTAAAAAATGGTCCAATGGTACGCTTGCTAACCAAAATAACACGAAAGGAAATTTTCGGAAAAAATTTGGTCAAAAGCATTAGAAGGTCTTTTCTCAACTTTTCCGATTGGTATCCAAAATATGGCAACACACAACAACTAAAGTTTAGAGCTTGAACACGAGATTTCATGATAAATTTACTATTCAGGAACTCATTAATGGCACGAAAAATAACAGAATGGGGATACATATTCGTTGTAAAATAAGACTGCAAAAAAGTAAATTCTTTATGAAGGTCAGTGTAGTTTGAACAAATATAATAGGCGCGAGTTGTAAGGGTGGAGATGCTATTAGGTTTAAACCTCATGCAACAGAACTAAAGTAAATTAGACCTAACCCAGAAAATGTTGGTTTTCTGCAGACTGAGGTTATGAATTTATTCCCAGATCGGTGAACATTGACATCAAGAAAATTCAATTGGTTATTATTTTCCTGATCTAAAGGGAATTTTATTTTGGGATGTCTGGAATTGAAATATTGAAGGAAGGAATGAGCATCAAATTTGTTTTTGAAAAGGACAAAAGTATCATTAATATAGTGCCTAAAGAAAACTGGTTTGAATGAAGTCGGACACTGATTTAAGCATTTCTGTTCATTGTGGCACATGAAAATGTTGGCGAAAGTAGGGCCTAATGGGAGACCCATACCCAACCCTTCAATCTGTTTATATATACGACCATTGAAAATAAAGAAAGAATTTCGCACACATAATGCTAAAAGAGACCTAAAATAATTTTTTGTTAAGCCTATAACTGAAGCAGACGGAACAGAAAACAGAGAATTTATGCAAATATCAATGGTTTCGTCAAGAGGTACATTGGTGAAAAGATTCTCAACGTCAAGGGAAGCCATATAATACTTATCAGCATCAGGTTGACTAGATTTATTTTGTACAAAGTCATGAGAATTTTGAACATTGAATTCATTAACAGTTAAATGGCTAAGTAACGACTAAAAATTTGGAAACATTATAAGTAACACAATTATAAGCGGCGAAAATCCGTCTGAATGGTAACGTAGTCGCAAAGTTAGGCTTATGAATTTTTGGTAATCCATAGAAAATACTTGGGCCTGTGCCGGAACAAGTTAGTTTCTTATAAATATCATCTTTTAATAAATTTAGGTTTTTGAGTTTGCGCAGAAAGTTATTTACCTAATCTTCTATTTTCAAGGAGTATTTTTGCATTGGCTCAGCTATTGGGTGGAATTTACTCGAATCAGAAATAATTGATTGCATGCGCTCAATATTACTAGTTTTGTCCAGAATTACGACGGCACAGCCTTTGTCAGGTTTTGTTACAATTACATTAGGATTAGTTGATAGTAGTTTCAGCTCAGAAATGTCGGTCTTCAAAAATATTGCTGAGAAAATTTTGAATGGTTTGAAGCCATAAAAATATTTGAATGAAAGTGATTGCAATTGCTCAGTGAAGTCGACAATTTTGGTCTGGTTAGGAAATTTCTGCTGCATTGTTAACGCCAATTTTTCAAAGTTAAGGAAGTACTTGTAAAAATTAATCTTGTAAACGGGTAGGCAAAAATCCAGACCAAATGCCAATAAGAACTTGAGACGGTTGCCTAACGGAAAATAACTATAATTATACACAACTTTGTTTGGATCACAGGGCTGAAGATGGTTTGAAATTCCTAAATTACACAGCTTTTTATCGTGAGTTCTCTTAGTTTCTATTACAAAATTTTTCATTTTACCTTTCACAACACTGATGTAACTTTGCGACTACGTTACCATTCAGACCGATTTTCGCCGCTTATAATTGTGCCACTTAAAATGTTTCCAAATTTTTAGTTCCGTTACTTAGCCATTTAACTGTTAATGATTTCACTGTTCAAAATTCTCATGACTTTGTACAAACTATATCTAGTCTACCTGATGCTGATAAATATTTTATGGCTTCCCTTGACGTATAGAATCTTTTTACCAATGTACCTCTTGACGAAACCGTTGATATATGCATAAATTCCCTGTTTTCTGTTCCGTCTTCTTCAGTTATAGGTTTAACAAAAAATTATTTAGGTCTCTTTTAGAATTTTGTGTGCGAAATTCTTTCTTTATTTTCAATGGTTGTATATATAAACAGATTGAAGGGTTGGGTATGGGTCTACCTTTAGGCCCTACTTTCGCATTCATTTTCATGTGCCACAATGAACAGAAATGGTTAAATCAGTGTCCGACATCATTCAAACCAGTTTTCTATATATTGATGATACTTTTGTCCTTTTCAAAAACAAATTTGATGCCCATTCCTTCCTTCAATATTTCAATTCCAGACATCCCAATATAAAATTCACTTTATATCTGGAAAATAATAACCAATTGAATTATCTTGATGTCAATGTTCACCGATCTGGAAAAAATTTCATAACCTCAGTCTACAGAAAACCTGCATTTTCTGGGTTAGGTCTAAGTTACTTTAGTTTCTGTTGCAAGAGGTTTACACTTAATAGCATCTCCACCCTTATAACTCGCGCCTATAATATTTGTTCAAACTACACTGACCTTCATAAAGAATTTACTTTTTTGCAGTCTTATTTTACAACTAATGGGTATCCACATTCTGTTATTTTTCGTGCCATTAATAAGTTCCTGAATAATAATTTTATCCCGAAATCTCGTGTTCAAGCTTTAAACTTTACTTATTGTGTGTTGCCATATTTTGGATATCAATCGGAAAAGTTGAGAAAAGACCTTTTTATGCTTATGACTAAATTTTTTCGGAAATTTCCTTTCGTGTTAATTTGGTTAACAAGCGTACCATCGGGTCCTTTTTTAGATTTAAAGATGTGCTCCCGACAGGCATGCGATCTTCCCTCGTCTATAATTTCATTTGTGCGCATTGCGCATCGCAGTGTGTGGGTTCCACCCACCGAGCACTTTACGTCAGGGTTGCTGAACATGCAGGTCGAAGTCATCGTACTAGTCCCTTTCTTACCTCTCCTACTCATTCTAGTATCAGACAACATTGGAGCAATGATTCCTGTGAACAGATTATTGATTTAGCATATTAAAATATTAGATACTTGTACCGCCAACTTAGACGTACGCATTTTAGAGTTGTTTTTCATTCATAAACTCAAACCATCTCTCAACGAAAGGCAGAGTGCATACTCTCTGAAAATAGTCAACCGATAAATTACAATTATTATACATTTTGTTTCTTTGTTTATTTGTTTGTTTTTCGTTCTTATATTTTGTGCTTGTGTAATTTTGGGTGTACTGACTTGTTTATCATTTAATTGCAGGCTTTTGTTGCGAATGAGTCTAGGCTCGAAACGTTCAGAGTAAATGTTTTTAAAGTACTTCTTCTCTATTTCTTTCATTGTAAATTTGCTTCGCAAAAAAGATTTTCCTTTGGAGATAAAATATACATATAGGTATCAACAAGTGAATATGAAGTAATAAGTATAGGTGAATACAGGCGAGTGTAGGTTATTGCAGCATGTAAGGCAGCAAGAAGAGATTGCAGCTATGGGGCAGTGCAGGGAAGCTACAGCAGGTGAGGGTATGGAGAGGTAAAGTGGTGGGCATGACAGGAAATACAGTTATCAAAAGCGTTAGCGAGACAAGACAGTGAAATGAGGGGTTCATTTTTCTAATGAATTATATGATAAAATTTCAATTCAACTTCAACTGAAGCGAGGTAATTCTGCATGATTTTTAGGAACTCTGAAAGATATATACTGTTCGATGTATGAACCATGACAACTATTATTTTAATCGTTCCCCTGTAATTCCTTCCGACCTAAAATACCAAAAGGTTACCATAAAGTTAACGGTAAAGTTTATCAAAAAGTTCCGTTACACAAAAAGAAAACAATAAGAACGTTAACCTTGCTCCTAGTGGTAAATGTTTGAACAAATACAACAGTATGCAACCACGTTTGCGAGGTAAATTGAACAGAAGTTTCTGCAGATTAATTCATGTATCTAATTAAAAATTAAAAAAACGTATAAATGCTTCAGTTCAACGTTAGGCTGAGACCGTCTAGCAGAGAATGAACCTTAGAATGTTCATCACCCTGCACACGTAAGATTGATAAACCTAGCCTAGGCTTCCTTTTCATCCAATGCTCCTGAAAGAAATTCTCCAGATGAGTTCGGTTGTCTTCAGTGATAGACTTTGTCCAATAAATTAAATTGTTGAACAGAAACGACGACGAACAATCATCTCACTCTTAACTATGGATATAAAAGTATTATTCTTTGAAAACATTAAAATTCTGCAAAAATCATAAACACCAAAATCAACTTGTTTAAAATAACAAACATCAACATCACCTTGTTTCTCTTCGGTGGATTTCTTAGGATCAGTATTTTAATTGTCATGGTTGTTCTATGAGCCCTATACGAAACGAGAAAAATTTGAAACGTGATTTAAATTCTAAATTTATTAACTTTAGAAAAATGCCCACCTGCTTTTTTTCTTTGAACAAATGAAATCACTAGACTTTATGTCACAAAATTCACATTTCTCACGTCTGCTGAAAATTCAATTGGAATCATGAGATCCTTTCTCACAACAGATCAGATCTCTTTGGTGGGTTGGCAATGGGGGTTGAGTGTGTTGGCAGTGCGGGTGGAGTGTGTTGGCAGTGGGGGTGGAGTGTGTTGGCAGTGCGGGTGGAGTGTGTTGGCAAATGTGGAGTG